>JAMKPZ010004107.1:0-30416 GCA_024699675.1 Amphibolis antarctica
ACTTATGATTCTTCTTCTTAAAGTAGTATTTTATCTTAACACAAAAAGAAAATCACATTTCACATGTAATTATACTTTCATTTAATATAAAAGAATAAGAAAATGTTAAATCGACAAACTATTAATTACTTTAAGTATTTCAATACATGGTACAAATTAAAATATGTTTAATTTGAAATGTATGGGTTGAACAACAAATGTATAGATAAAACGAAACCACACTTTTAATTAAAGAATCAACTATATTTTACTTTGTACTGATCTGGCTATCGGGTAAACCACGTGGCAGCCGGCTCGAAAGCCGATACACGCCCCCGACTGTCGGTTCGCCGACTCCCTCCCAGGCGGTAAAACTTCTTCTCATCCATCACTCAATTGTTAAATCCATTTATATAGTCTCAAGTCTTTTAACAAAAATATTCAAAGAATATAGAGTTATACCCTTAAAACACCTAAGTACTATTCTTAACTTAAAAATTTAATTTTACGTGTTTTACTTAAAAATCTCACATGTCTTGCTAAAACACCGATCATTTATGCTTAAAGTTATGGTTCTTTAGTTAAAACGCCGATACTGTTTACACGTACACTTTAAAACGTATACAGTTGACTTAAAAAATCACATGTTTATATTAAAACATCGATCTTTTAATACAATCATCTGGTCTTTTAACACAAAACGTTGAATCTTTCATCAACGGTGAAATTTGGTGACCCTCATACCTAGCACTGATTTGGCTGCCGGGTAAACCACGCGGAAGCTGGCTCTAAAGTAGGTACACGCCCCCAACTGCCAGTTCGTCAACTCCTTCTTGGGCAGTAAAACTCATTATCATCTCTCACTCAATTGTTAAATTCATTTATATAGTCTCAAGTCTTTTAACAAAAATATTCGAAGGATATCCAGAGTTATACCCTTAAAACGCCTAAGTACTATTCTTAACTTAAAAATTGAATTTCACGTGTTTAACTTAAAAATCTCATGTACCTTGCTAAAACACCGATCATTTATACTTAAAGTTACAGTTCTTTAATTAAAATGCTGACACTGTTCACACATGCACTTTAAAACGTACACACTTGACTCAAAAAATCACGTGTTCATATTAAAACGTCGGTCTTTTAATACAATCGTCCGGTCTTTTAACACAAAACGCCAAATCTTTCATCGACGATGAAATTTGGTGACCCCCATACCCAGCACTGATCTAGCTGCCAGGTAAACCACATGGCAGCCGGCTCAGAAGCCAGTACACGTACCCGACTCCCTCCTAGGCAGTAAAACTCATTATCACCCCTCTCAGCCGACTCGAAAGTCGATACATGCCCCTGACTGTCGGTTCGTTGACTCCCTCCCGGGCGTTAAAACTCTTTCTCATCCCTCACTCAACTGTGTCTCAAGTCTTTTAACAAAAATATTTGAAGGATATCAAAAGTTATATCCTTAAAACGCCCAAGTATTATTCTTAACTTAAAAATTGAATTTCACGTATTTAACTTAAAAATCACACGTGCCTTGCTAAAACACTGATCATTTATGCTTAAAGTAACGGTTCTTTAGTTAAAATGCTAATACTGTTCACACGTGTACTTTAAAACGTACACACTTGACTTAAAAAATCACATGTTCATATTAAACACCGATCTTTTAATACAATTGTCCGGTCTTTTAACACAAAACGCCAAATCTTTCATCGACAGTGAAATTTGGTGACCCCCATACCCAACACTGATCTGGCTGCTGGGTAAACCACACGGCAACCAGCTCGAAAGCCGATACACGTACCTGGCTACTGATTCCCCGGCTCCCTCCTAGGTGGTAAAACTCGTTATTACCCCTCTCAGTCGACTCAAAAGCCAGTACACGCCCTTGGCTGCCAGTTCGCCGACTCCCTCCCGAGTGGTGAAACTCTTTCTCATCCCTTACTTAACTGTTAAATCCATTTATATAATCTCAAGTCTTTTAACAAAAATATTCGAAGGATATCCAGAGTTATACCCTTAAAACGCCTAAGTACTATTCTTAACTTAAAAATTGAATTTCACGTGTTTAACTTAAAAAATCACATATTCATCTTAAAACATCAATCTTTTATGCTTAAAGTTACGATTCTTTAGTTAAAATACCAACACTATTCACATGTGTACTTTAAAATGTACACACTTGACTCAAAAAATCATGTGTTCATATTAAAATACTAGTCTTTTAATACAATTATCCTGTCTTTTAACACAAAACGCTGAATCTTTCATCAACGGTGAAATTTGGTGATACACAACACTAATTTGGTTGCCGGGTAAACCACGCGACAGCCGGCTCGAAAGCTGGTACATGTACCCAGCTGCCGGTTCCCCAGCTCCCTCCCAAGCGATAAAACTCGTTATCACCCCTCTCAGCTGGCTCGAAAGCCAGTACACACCCCCGGCTACCGGTTCACCGACTCCCTCCCAGGTGATAAAACTCCTCCTCATTCCTCACTCAACTATTAAATCCATTTATATAGTCTCAAGTCTTTTAACAAAAATATTCGAAGAATATCCAGAGTTATATCCTTAAAACGCCTAAGTATTATTCTTAACTTAAAAATTGAATTTCACGTGTTTAACTTAAAAAATCACATGTTCATCTTAAAACGCCAATCTTAAATTAATCACTTAATCACTTACTCTAACATATTAAAATAATAAATTAATGCATATGTTAATTAAGCATTTAAAAAACCTTAATCACCGTATTTGTAATCAATAAATGATTAATTAAAATTCATAAGTTAATTAACGTAATGATCCAAAATATATGCACGTGGGTGACGTTTTAAAGCTAAATGAGAGAGTGTGTACATGTCTTTTTAGGTGAAGAGAGTGCGTGCATTTTTAAATTTCACATGTAAGAGAGAGAGTAACTTTTAAGTTTTTAAATTTCACCCATTGATCGTATTAACGTACACCTACAGAATCAGGTTCTATAGGCGCCTACAGAACTCATGCCCTCATATATATATACATATATATATACATATATATACATATATATATACATATATATATACATATATATAAAATTAATAAAGCAAAGAAGTCATGGACAACTGGTCCTTTTTTTTGATTTACCTAAAATACATAGAGGTGTCAATCGTGCCATGTCGGGCCATGTCGGCCCGGCACGGCACGATTTTTGTGCCAGCATGGCACTATTCATGTCATGCCAGCACAACCTAAACCGTCAATGGGCCAGCCCAGGCACGGCCCGTGACACTAAAAAATAATATTCGTGCCGGTCAATGGCACAAGTTTGACCAACATGATTCTTCATGGGACCTGGCGCTATGACTCGACAGCCGATCTAAGACCCGGTGGCCCGTCTCCCACGCTAGCCGCACAACCCGGTGGCCCATCCCCCTCGCCAGCGACAATACTCGTTTAGCCCCCTCCCGCGCATCGACACACGCGACTGTTCATCCCAGTTGTCAGCCCAATGACCCTGCAGTCGGCCGCACAACCCGATGGCCCATACCCCCACCAACGACACAACTCGTTCAGCCCCCTCCCGTGCACCGCCGCATGCGACCGTTCATCCCGGCTGCCAGCCCAATTACTCTAGTCCCTCTGCTAGCCAAACAACCCATTCTGCCTCATGTGCACACGACCATTCACCCTACCGGCTGCATAACCCGACGGTCCATCCCTCCACCGGCGACAGGACTCGTTTAGCCCCCTCCCGCGCACCGACACACGTGACTGTTCATCTCGACGACCAATCCTCCCGCCAGCCACACGACCCGTTCTGCCTCCTCCCGCGCACACGACCATTCACCTCACCGACTGCACAACCCAACGGCCAGCCCAGTGACCCGGCGACTGGGTCCCCCCTCCCACAACCCAATGTTCCCACCTAGTAGTCTCGTGTTGGACCGAGCTGTGCTTATTTGTGCTGGAATTCGTGTCGTGCGGGATCCAGCCCAGACACGACCCACAGCACAAAAGATTTTCGTGCTGTGCCATTGACCGGCATAGTTTGACCGTGCCTGAGCCATGCTAGGTCGTGCCAGCACGGCCCATTGACAAATCTAAAAATACACGCAATACCATTGTAATCAAATTTTCAAATTCTTGATTGTAATCGCATGTTTTACATATCGAATTAACATTGTTACCTCTAAGTTAATTCTATTTATCATAAATCCGGGATTTACCTGTCTACCTTTTAATAGAATTTTCACGAGCAGTTTAGGTCACGTGGATTTTCCAGCCTTCAGTGCAGTTGGCTAATTTTTGATTAGCTTTTCAAATGAAGGGCGTGGCCTTGATTAATTAGTGGTTACATGTTATTTGAGATGTATGATCTCTCTCTCTTATTCGTTTCCGTTCTCCTCGTGCAGTCATTTATTCGATTATTATAAATTTTTCTATAAAAAGTACTCTTTATTTTCGCCATCACGTATTTATTTGAATAAAAATTAGATTATGTATTTATAATGACACGATGATAATATACCAAATAAAATTTGTTTTGACAGTCGTACTCGTACAGCAAATTTTCCTCTGACGACACGAGAACGCGGTGGCGTTTGGGAATCCCGTGGGTGGGTGCCCGAAACCTGCGGTTTCGCTTCGCTTCCAATTAATCCAGTGCAAAGCCCAGAAACCATGGGCTTTTTCCGTTGTTCGGCCCACACCGTGTGCCACCTCCACTGCGTACCACAAACCCATCGGCTTCCGATTTCTATACACCAAAGCAAAAATATTAAATAACGAATGAAGGGCCCAGGCCCGTGTTTAAAAAGAGAGAGAAAATAATAAGTTAATTTTTTTTATTAATTTTAATTTATTTTAAAAAATATAAATTTTAAAATATTAATTAAATCGTATCCTCGATACGGCCAAATCATTTCAATCAATTACGTAAGCTGGCCACCGAGGAGACCGTGCCAACACAGCTCACTTCATGCATGCCAGCATGGCACGATCAGTGAGACGACACACGGAGCAATCTGACACGGCTACAGGTAATGTTTGGACGTTTCAGGAAAGTGAGTTAAAAAAATACATGATTTGTAATAAAATGTAATGATATTAATTTTATTTTATAAATAGTAAAAAATATAAAATTTATTTAATAAATATATTATAAAATATTATAATATATAGTAAAAAATGTGATCGTAAAATATCAATATATCTAAACAAACGATGTTAATGATTTTAAAAACTTACGTGGAGGGTAATTTGTACTGTATGCACGTCAAATATTTGAGAAGTTAAAGTTAAGTATAGTTATATTGTTGTAGCTGCTTATTATATCAATAAAAATTAGGTTATACAAAAAAAAAAAAGGATTTAAGAAAATTCAATATTCATGTACTACTAAAAATATTTTTAATAATGTTATTGATTTTGTTGATTTACATGGTATTGAAAATAAAATTGATAGTATTATTTTTTTAATACTACCGATAATATTGTAACTATTTATATGTTTAAAAGTAAAATAATTCTATCAAATGATTTTGATTTATTTTATTAAAGATGTATGTGTTATATTATTAACATTGTTGTATAAGTTGGTACCATAAAAATTAAAATTTATATTAAAAATATTTAGCAAACCTTAACTTTTATAACAAGTTTAAGTAGGTGACTAAAAGAATTTGATTTTATATGTGATTTCTTTGATATGCCTTGTAACAAAATTTTTATTGATGTCTAATGTAAGATAGGTGAAATTTTTTATATTTAATGTTAAAAAGTTATTTGTTATATAAATAATCAATAAAATTGTATTATAATCATAATTGTTTGGATTACAATGATGAATAATTTTAAAATTATTGAGTGTTTTGTTAAAAAAAATTAACTTTTTTTTGACGTAACTGCTAAATATTATCGAGCGTTTGTTATTTTACTTTTATTTATGCATTACATTCTTTATATAAAATTTCTTTACTTTTATAAAAATCTTGATTTTCTTTCACCAATTGTCAATGAAATGAAACAAATTTTTTTTGAAGCATTAGCATGAAATTCTAATGTTATATATTTTGAGTGTTTATTTAGATTTTAGGTGTAAAATTAAAAATGCAAGTAAATTAATAAGAATAAAAAATACTTAGATATATATCTTGAACCATTGATATAGATAATACAAGAAAATGTAAAAAAAGTATTTAATTTATATGCAAAAAATGGAATAGAAGTAACAGAAATTTCACCATCTATGTCATCAATATCATCATCATCATCAAAATAAAGTTAGAAATATCTACATGGTCATCAAGATAATGAAAATATTCCATCACTATCATTTTCACCTAATATATCTAGAAATGAATTAAGTAATTCTAATTTCACAAATTATCAATATTTATAGAATAAATTTTCTGATTCATTTAATATATCAGATTGGTAGAAAAATCAAAGTACAATATTTCTAATTTTAACATTTATGACTAAAGTACTTCTAAGATTTATATCATTTCTCACACGTTTACATTATTTTTAATAACACAAACTCCTCATTTTTTGCAAAGGAGAAAAAAAAATAAAACCCAAATTTTGTACGACAAAAAGCTCATCTAATATATTAGTAAAAATCAATTAAAAAAATCTTAACCGACGTAAGAAGGATCCGCATAAAAAAATTCAACCATTTAATAACGTTGACATCTACTATAATTTTTACTGTATACACAATAATTTACACTTTTATAATTATTTTGGACGTCAACTAAGGTAGAAATATACCGCAGGCGGGAAGTACCTGTAAAATCAGCGAACGAAACCACCGCCTTAGAAACCGCTAGACGAAAAATGGTACAAAAATTAATTTAAAAGTATTTATCTTACCATTTATATATATATATATATATATATTTTATTTAAATTTTGATAATGAAAAAATATATATTAGAAAATAATGGTATTTTTAAAAATTTAAGGTTAAAAAAAAATAGCAACCACATTTTTTCGAGTAAAATATGCAGTGGAGCCAGCAGAAGAAAAAAAAGGGGTCTGTAGAAATGCGAACACGATCGAACACCTGCAGGCCACCGCCACCATCTTCTTACCCTGCACGATCGATCATGCTCGTCGGCGACTCTGCCACTTCTAGATTCGTCCTACCCTACCGCCACGAATCTATTCGTCTGAGTTCGAAGCTGTTGTTCGTCGATCACCTCGGTTTCACTCTGTAATCGACCTGATCGGCGGCGTACACGCACGGTCGGTCGGTGTATGGAGGGAGGCGGCATGTCCGGCGGCGGACTGCAGCCAAACGTGTCGGCGGCAATGCTTGGCCTCGACATGCACCAGCAACAGCAAATCCACCAACCGCAGCGACACCTCCAACAACCGCCGCCGCAGCAACTGCATCCGTTACCATCTCAGCCACAATCCCTGACGCAGCACACGCTTTACGCGCTTCTTCCGTCGTCCACCAGACAACCGAAGCAACAGCAGCAACGTTACCAACATCAACAGATGAGCCTGGAAGAACGGCAAGAGCACGACAGCCGGCACCCTGCGGCGGCGGCGGCGGCGGCATCGCCTTGGCAGAGAATGAAGTGGACGGACGCCATGGTGAAGCTCCTCATCATGATCGTCTATCACGTCGGTGACGAGGCGGGCGCCGACCACCCTTCCTCGTCCAGCGAAGACCTGGGAGCCTCCAAGGCGGGGGTCGGCAAGAAGACCAGCAAGCAGTCGCTGCCGCAGCAGAAGAAAGGGAAGTGGAAGTCGGTGTCGAGGGCCATGATGGAGAGGGGCTACAGCGTGTCGCCGCAGCAGTGCGAGGACAAGTTCAACGACCTCAACAAGAGGTACAAGCGCATCAACGACATTCTCGGGAGGGGCACCGCTCGCCGGGTGGTGGAGAACCAGGCGTCGCTCGACGCCATGGATCATCATCTGTCCCCCAAGGCCAAGGAGGAGGCCAGGAAGCTCCTCAACTCCAAGCACCTCTTCTACGGAGAGATGAGCGCTTATCATGCTAGCTGTGCCGCCGCCGTGGCTGCACCAGGAGGTGCTCCTCCCAACGCCCTGTCGCCGGCGGCGCACCATCACCCCGGCCCAGCTGAGTCAACCGAACCGTCCGGCCAACAGCATTGCTTCCACACAACGGTGTGCTCCACGTAATTTAATTACGATTTCTTTATTCATAAAATGGGAAAAATGTCTTACTATTCGGTTAGTATTTTTAACTTATATTTACGAAACATATATTTGATAACCTGATATCTTTTTCTTAAATTATTATTTTTTGTTTCTTGAATTTTTTTTTATACTATATATATATATATATATAGAAAAATAACTTAAAATTAGATATCATTAGAAAATAATTCTAACAGTGTTACTAAAAAATTAACTCTCTTATAAAATATGTTACGAGTTTAAGATGTTTAAAAAAATTAATTTGCTTGTGATTTACAATCAACTTAAAATCTAAAGTTTATTATCCATGTTACTTGAAAGATTTCATGTAAAGGAATTTATTCTTCTCTCTTGATTAAAAAAACACACAATCATCAAATTTAAAAGTGTCGTCTTCAAAAGGCCAGGCGTCCGAATAATAAAAAATAAAAAATTCTACAAGTTATTGATATCTTAAAAATTAAAAGTTTTTTATTAAATTTGTAATTTGAATTTTAAGAGAGTGTTTTTTTTTATTCACAATTTTTAAGAGTGAAAAAAATAATTTGTAAGAAAATAATTCTAAAAAAGAAAGAAAAATAATTTTAATAATAAAATAATAAATTTAAATATATATATATTATCATAAGTTAAGAATATCTTTAAAAAATAAAAGTAAAAGAAAACGAAACCTAAAATTCTAAAATTATCCTGTTGTAATAATTGAAAAAAAAAGGGGGTGTAGAATGATCACGTTCTGTTTTTTTTTATTTTGCAACAGAAAATGGTCGCCCATCGGCCGGGCATGGCGATAGAAGAGGAGGAAGACGATCATGACGACGACGAAGAAGACGGTGGTGACGCTAAACACCATGGCCAGCGCCACGGTGACGACGGAGAAGAAGAGGAAGGTAGCAAGGTATTCATGGCGGAAACAGAGACGACGTCCTCGTCCGGCACGAAGAGACAGAGAAGATCGACACCGCAACAGTCCGCCTCTACCCCAGGGACCCCGCCGGCGTCGCAGCAGCTGAGCTGCGAGCTGATGGGCCTTACGGGACCGGTGGAGCGGCAGAGGCAGTGGGTGCGGAGTCGGGTGGCGGAGCTGGAAGAGACGAAGGTGGAGTACCACCGGAGAGCGTTGGATTTGGAGAGGCAAATGTTCAGGTGGCAGAGGTTTAGCGGGAACAAGGAGAGGGAGATGGATAAGAGGAAGATACAGAACGAGCGGCTTAGGCTCGACAGCGAGCAAATGTTGCTGCTGCTCCGGCAGAAGGAGCTCGATCTCACCTTCGCGGGCGACGGCGGCGGGCCGGGGAATCACTCGCCGGCGATGGCCGCGGGGATGGTGGGGCCGGATCAGCAGCAGCATGGGTGCGTTTTATTCCAACAGCCGACCCGGTTTGAACCGGGTTCGATTCGAAGGGAGAATTAGCGTTGGTGGTGGTTTTCCTTTTTTCTGTTAGTTTTTTTTTGCTTGTGTGAAAATCAAAATGCATCATATTTATTTCTTTACCAACTGTCGCTTTTTTTTGCCTGCTTGTAAAATTTGGAGTTCCATTTTGATGGGTAAAGTTTCGAAAGACCACTATTTTTTGTTATAAAATGAGAGAAAATAATAATAGCTTTGAAAAACTAACATCAGCTGCAATTATAATAGGTAAAAGTGTAAATGTTAATGCTTAAAATAATTTTTGATGTAAATATTTGTGAGAAATGATTGAGATAAAAATACGTAAATCTTAGACCTTAAATTTTTAATAAGTATAACTTTGATCACATACATATCTTAAGTTATTATTCACAGATAACTTTTTAACTTTAAAAGTTAAAATTAACGTTAATTTTATGAATAAAATTAAAATTACATAGTAATTAATATTATAAAAATTTATATATTATAATTTATATTGTAATAATAATATTTTAAGTAATTTTAGAAGTTAAAGAAAAAATCTCGTAAACGACGACTAATTTTACATGTCAGGGGAGCGCCCATCTCAAAAATTGTACATGAGATGTGCGTCCATGTTTCTCTCTTTTATTATTGTGTAAGTTGTTTGAAAACTTCTTTGATGTCAATCTTCAAAGCACTCTGAAAACTATAACTTCAGGCTTCAATCATAACTTTTTGCTGTTATGTTTATTTTCACGTGACCCGATAAGCATGGGTACATTTCGATATATTTGTTTAAAAAATAAAATTTAAGAAATTACATAATCTATAATATAAATATTTTGATTTTTTATATAGTATTTTGGTATATATAATTTTTTAATATAAAATATTAAAATTATTTGATAAATATTTAATATAGACTTATTATAATGTATAATTTAAAATAAAAATACATAGAAAAAAAAATAATGTAAACAAATGGAATTAAAAGGTACGTTATTCCTAACTCAAAGCTTCCCTGAACAAAGAAATCCGAGGTGAGAAAGGACGTCGATTTTGCATGTCGACGAATCCATCGTTCACGGTGCAGTCTCGGCAGCAGTAAGCAGTTCGCATGCAACCTCGCCTCTCCCACGCAGCCAAACTGCATTCCTTCCTGCAGCACTCGTGCAGCAGCCCTGAGTCCCTCAGACAAGCCCACGCGCGGACCATCATCGGCGGCGTCCGCGGCACCACCCCGCTCCTCCTCCTCCGCTACCTCTCCTTCAACCTCCTCCCCCCTGCCCACCGCCTTTTCCTCTCAATTCCAAACCCCTCCTCCCACCTTTACAACGCCATCATCCGCTGCTGCACCACCGCCAACCACTTCCGCTTGTCCCTCCACCTATACTCCGCCATGCTGCTCTCCCCCCGCTGCGTCGCCTCTCCCGACAAGTACACCTTCCCCTTCGTCCTCAACTCCTGCGCCGGCCTCTCCGACCTCGCCGTGGGTAAGATCGTTCACCAGCAGTGCGTTTGCTTCGGGTGCTCCGGGAACGACGTCGTCTACGTTGGGGCCGCCTTGGTCGACATGTATGCCAAATGCGGGGCGGTTGATATCGCACGTCGTGTGTTCGACGATATGCCTGTGAAAGATCTAGTTTGTTGGACTTCCATGATTTCTGGGTACGCCCACAACGGCCGCCCTGCCGAGACGTTGGGGCTGTTCAGGCTTATGCAGAAGGATCCCGGCGGCGCCCGGCCCAATCGCGTCGCATTGCTTAGCGCACTACTGGCCGCTGGGCAGCTTGGGGCGTTGATGATAGGAGAGTTGTTTCATAGATTTGCGATTAGGGCTGGGTTCGAGTCGGACGTGCTTGTGGGCACTGCCCTGTTGGACACGTACGGCAAGTGCGGAGGTTTGGAGCTGGCAAGGTTGGTATTCGACTCCATTAAGATCAAGGATGTGGTTTGCTGGAGTGCGATGATTTCCTGCTACGGCCTGTATGGGCTCGGTAAGGATGCCATCGGCGTATTCGAATTGATGATGGAATCGTGCGCAAGGCCGAATCATGCAACTTTCACCGGCATCCTCTCTGCCTGTAGCCATTCCGGCCTGCTAGACGAAGGCCAAAGCTATTTCGATTCCATGGACAGCGTCTATGCTCTGTCTCCCAATCTGGGTCACTACGCATGCATGGTTGACCTTCTTGGCCGCGCTGGGAAGTTGGTGGAAGCAGAGAAACTCATACAGAGCATGCCAATGGCCCCAGACTCCAGTCTTTGGGGCTCTCTACTCGGAGCATGTCGGATTCATGGTGACGACTGCATTGCAGAGAGGGCTGCAGACCAGATCTTCCGTTTGGACCCTGCTGCTCATTCCGGATACTACGTGCTCCTCTCCAACATATATGCCGCCAAATCTAGATGGAGGGATGTGGAACGCGTGAGAGGATTGATGCAAAGGAGGAGCGTGACCAAAAACCAAGGTTTCAGCTCCATCGAATTGAGAAGCGAAATCTACAATTTTGGTGTGGCAGACAAGTCCCATGCCCAGACACCGCAAATCTACGCCTTCCTCAAGGCATTGGAAGCACCAGTCAAGCAGCTGGGCTATGTTCCATTGACAGAGTTTGTTCTTCATGACATAGAAGAAGAGGCGAAGGAAGCTGCCTTGTCTTATCACAGCGAGAGGCTTGCCATCGCATTCGGCTTGATCAACACCAGCACTGGAGCTGGAAGGTGTCCTATCCGTGTCACCAAGAACCTTCGGATATGTGGAGATTGCCATAACTGGACAAAGATGGTGTCCAAGATTACCAACAGAGTGATCATTGTGAGGGACATGAAGCGATTCCATCGGTTTGAGCATGGATTATGCTCCTGTGGTGACTTCTGGTGAAACATTTGCGCCACCACCTTCAAGATCAAGCTATTTCCACTTATTGTCTCTGATAATTTTATTGTATAACTTTAAAACTCTGCGATAATAGAAACTTTGGTTGGATGGACGAACGCAAGAACACGCAGCCTGCTTGAACACGTGTCTCTTCTCTAACCACCGTTAAGCACCGTTTTTAAACCAACCAAGGGGCGCCGAAAGCGGCACACGTTGGATTCTAAAGGCGTGGGTGTCTTTAAATATAATTTTTTTATTGAATAAAATTAAAATTGGAGTTAATTTTGTAAATTAAGTTAAAATTATATAATAATTTAAATAATAAAAATTTATATATTAAAATTTATGCCAAGACCTTAAAAGTAATTTTAATTTTTTAAAAAAACACTAAAAAAAAAAGAAACCTCGAAATATTAAGCCTATAGATTAAAATTAGCAGACCACGGTGACCATTAGTCGCGTCGACCGAAAGTTGACGGAAAACAAAATGGGAAAGTACATCTACCATTCTACCGAACGTGTGCTGTTTATCGTTCAAATGATTTTTTAATGGTTAAAAAGTTTTTTTTTGTTAAATTTATAATTTTCAATTCGAAAGTTAATAAAATTATTTTTAAAATAATAATTTTCAAATAATAAAAAAGAATGCGTACCGACACCGCAGCCCGCAGTCGATGCACGTTCTCCCACACCATTCCATCTCTTTTTTTTAAATTTTTTTTAAGGAATTTCTATTTACATATTATATACTTAACCGGTTAACTTGGAATTCGAAACATAATAATTTTCAAAATAAAAAATTATGGATTTTATAAAAATTTCGGTAAATATGAAATTTGAAAAATAGGTAAATAAGTATTTATTTTTTATAATATTTAGTAGAAAAATCATAAAGGTCCAAACCATATACATCAAAGGTAATTAAATATATTTATCAAAATATTTTAAAATTTTACAATAAAAATTATTATCATTATAATTCATATACTTCTTTAAAAAATATAAATCCTACTCTAATTAATTGTGCCGTTTATACAAATACAGTCTAAAAATTTCCAAAATATCAATCAGAATTTTTATAATAATATATATAATCATATTTATATCATCATCGCCTTTATGAGTGCTCTCCACTCCTGCTCCTGCTCCTGCTCCTGCTTACAGTGCTGGTACGCTGATAACGCCACCGGCACCGGAAGGGTTTGCGCTAAGCGATCGGAGATGCAGGCGAACCACCTGCTCCTCGAGGAACCCATACGGGTGTCCTCCATTTTGGAGTCGTCCAAGCCGGTGCGTGATCTCTGCTCCACCTACTTCCTGAACCTTAATATCTGTCGTTGCTGATCGGCTTACTGTTTCGGTTGTGCGTGTGCGCGATTTCCGCAGTCGTTCTTCCCCGCCATGACCAAGCTCATCGGGACACTCGGACCGAAGTCGAGGTCGGTCGAGGTCATTGCTGATTGCCTTAGGGCTGGGATGTCTGGTAAGTGAACGAACTGGAAAGTGCGGAATGTGATCTGTTCGTTTTGCGATTCTCTTGTCGTGTTGGTTCATTTCGTTTTATTGTGTTTTGTGTTGCAGTGGCCCGCTTTGATTTCTCGTGGGGAGATGTCGACTATCACCAGGAAACTTTGGAGAACCTTAAGCTCGCTGTTAAGGCCACCAAGAAGCTCTGCGCTGTAAATTCAGTTTCTACTGAGCTTGGATATTGCGTATTTTGAAATTTGTTTCTCTTGTTCTAGTGGATTTTCCTAGGGAAGTTCATATATGTTTTCGATGACTTCGTAGGTGCTTGTTCATGCTTTGCCTCCTTGTTCTTTAGAGGATGATTCGTTTTGGTCTACGGCTTGTTTGTTATTTTCAGGTCATGTTGGATACAGAAGGGCCGGAGTTGCAGGTCGTCAACAAAAGCGAGCTTGCAATTTTGCTAGAAGCCAATTCCTTTGTTGTGCTTACACCAGATAAAACTAAAGAAGCTTCCTCGCAGTTGCTACCAATAAATTTCACTGGGTTATCAAAGGTAAACAGACATCTTTCGGTGGTGGTGGTGTCATTCGGAGTAAAGTTGGCAACGGATCTGTTCCGGGCTGAGACCCACATGTTTGGAACCACGAGTTCGGGTCCTCAAAAATTAACCTGACCGAGACTAGTATTCCTGGTTTTCATGGTTAGGTTTGGGTCATAAAAGACACCCTTTGATTAGAGGAATATTATATTACACATGTAAAAAATATAAGAATAAGTAAAAATGGTGATTCCTGTAGTAAATTGCACATCATCATTTCACTTCCTCTTTTTCTATCATTGTACAATGCAGGCTGTGAAACCTGGACAGACCATATTTATTGGGCAGTACTTGTCCACTGGAAGTGAGACCACTTCTGTTTGGCTCGAGGTATAATTTATGCCTTTTTTGTCTCTGACTCTTCAATTGAAAATTTCACTGATATTTCCTTTTTTAAAAAAATAACTGATTTCGATGTTCTTAGAAAGAAGGCGTCTAAATTCACCTTGTGTAATTTGCAATTTGCATTGCCTTAGAATTACTGCTTAGGCATGCAACCACCAAATGGAGACCTTGTTTTCATTTTGCTTCCGCATCTATTCATTCAGCTGCAAATTTATTGTCACTGAGTGCTGACATATAATCATGAACAGGTTTCTGAACTTAAAGATGATGATGTGGTTTGCATAATTAAAAATACTGCTACCCTGTCTGGTTCCTTATTCACATTGCACATCTCTCAAATGTGCATCAACTTACCAACACTTACAGATCTAGACAAAGAGGTAATTAGGGAATGGCTCTTGGTCTATGGTTTCTCATCACAATCTTTAAGGTGATTTCTTTTTGTTGCAATTTTTATTTTTTTCAATTAAATTGGTAATATAAATATTACTTATGACATAATTTTCAAATTCAGTTTGTTTGTCATAGTTAAATTTGTTGCAAATTTCATTTTTGCTAAATTTAATTTTTCTACATAATTGAATTTGTTGCTGGAATTGGATGGATTGAAACCAATTATGTTTGTTATTGAAATCAACCATGCTAATGTTGACTCCTATCATGGTTACACTATTTGATAGGAAATTGTAATAATAGAAATTTTATTCTTTCTTGAGTGGTTTTTTTTTTCTATTGGATTTTGTGTCTGATGAAATTACACTTTCTTTGGAACCTCGATGTTTTCAAGCCTTAATGTTTTTGCACCCTATGTTTGGAAATATACATTGATTACTCCAGTGTTTCTAAAAGACATAATATTATCATCATTATATTTTCATGTGAGTTGAATATTACACCATTGAGTTGGGTTCTCATCTTAAATGAATACTTTACACTTATCATCTCAATGCTTATAAATTTCAATGGTTTGATACATACCTTGAAAATGTTGGAGGGTACTCACAATGCAATTTTTCCTTATTATGATAGGAATTTTACAATTTTAATGATAAGCTGTCATACTTGACTTTGAACATGTGGTCGACTAGTTTGGTTAGAAATTTATAACCTTTTCATGATAGAGATATTAGATTTTCAGTATAGATGTCATATTGATTTTTGAGTTTTGGTCCTTTGAAGATGTAATTTATCTATGTGGTGGAAATATCAGTTAGAACGTGGTAAATCCACGAGAATTGTCAAAAATCTTGCATTTTGGCTTGAATTGTTAGAATAAGATTTACAATGGAAGGTGTTTCATTAACTGATTTCATTAGGGTTACAAAGAATACAAATATTGGGTGGAAACCCCATTACAATAGTAAGATGAAAATGCCTTGTCTAACAACACTTCCCATGTTGAAGTATATATATTAAAAAGGCCAAACTTGGTACATAAATTTTCAAACACTCTTATATTCAATCATTTGGTAAAAATATTAGCTAATTGATTTGATGACTGAGTATATAAATAATAATTGACTCTTTCATGACCATGTCTCTGATGAAGTGAGGGTCAACTTCTATGTATTTTGTTCTCCTAAGGAAAGTTGGATTATTAGCAATGAAAATAGTTGCTTGATTATTACAATACATAGACATAGGAGACTTGACACAAAAACCAAGCTCTTGTAGGAATGATTTTAATCACATCATTTCACAAGTTGCTTGTGTTATAGAGAAATACTCAAATTTTGCATTGGATCTAGATACAACATTTTGTTTTTTGCTATGCCACATTATTGAGTTGTATCTTACATCAATGTAGAAATTAGAAGTGGACTTCCTATCACCCTTGTCACCTAAATATCTTAATTTAAAGTAGCTTTCAATAAGGCCCTTTCTTGGAGCTTTCTTTATATATGCAAAAACTCTAAGTGTACCTTGTCAATGTTCATGTTTAAGTTCTTGCATAAATTGACTTATTAGATTCATTGCACATGTGATTTTAGGTCGAGTAATAGTTAGGTATATCAACTTTCCAATCAATCGCTTATATCATCCGGGAACATCTAATGGCTTTGATTAAACATCCCAAAATGGTAGATTTTGCTTGATAGGTGCATTTTTTGGTGCCTGTAAAAGTCCAACCTCTTGTAAGTGATCAAGGCATGTTTTCTTTGAGAGTCTTTGAGATAAGAAGAGCTTCTCCTTGGCATATGTAAACTTAACTCCTAAGAAGTATTTTAGTTTTCTTATATCTTTGATAACAATTCTTTTCAGATACATTTTCATATTACTAATGTCTGTCATATTACTTCCTATAAACAAAATGTCATTTACATAAGCAATTTGAATAACACATCTAGTGCTAATTTTCTGGCAAAAAATTGAGTGATTTACGACAAATTTGCAAAAATCACCATCACATATCACATTGCTAAATTTGTCGAATCATGCTTTAAGACTTTGTTTAAGACTATAGATTGTGTTGGAGTATAGTCTCACATTGGGTATCTTACCGATGATAACTAAACTTATAACACAGTGAGATATCTTTTTTACAACTTAGTTGAGTTTTGTAGTATATAGGGCCCTATCTTTACATGGTATCAGAGCATCAGGTCTTGAGCCTCACCTCTCACCAAATTTACATGTGTTGTACACGTGCGGGGGAGTGTTGGAGTATAGTCCTACATCGGTTATCTTGTCAATGATGACTGAGTTTATAATATAGTGAGATATCCTTTCTACAACTTAGCTGAGTTTTGTAATATATAAGACCCTATCTTCACAAATTGCCTTTATAAGTTGGGAGACTTGGAACTCCCTCTGAGCAATTTATCCTAAAGATTGTTTCATAAGTACCTACTCAAAAAGACTACCATATTGGAAAACATTTTTGACATCCAACTAAAACATGTGCTAAAGCTAATTAGTGGCAATAGAAAATATAACCTAAATGGAATTAAGATGTGCTACTAGTAAGAAGGTCTCAACATAATCTATATCATAGGTTTGAGAAGAATCACACTACAAGATGAACTTTGTAGTGATCAATTGTCCCAATTGGCTTATGTTTGATAGTATACACTGATCGACAAAGGATTATGTTATCTCCATTAGGATAGGGAACTAGATCCCATGTACCCTGTAATTTAAGTGCTTTTATTTCCTCATCCATGGTTACCCTTTAAAGAGATATATGTAAAGCTTCTTAATAGTTCCTAGATGGGGGCTTTGAGGAAATGGATAAAGAAAACTACAAAAGGTAGGATATAAGTTATCATAAGAAATAAAAAGCGATGAAAGATGTGAAGTACAAGCATGTTTACCCTTCTTTAGAGCAATGAATAGGTCCAAATTTGGTGTATGGTGAGGAGGTGATGGATCAGTAAGTCTGTTGGAGGAAGGTAGTTGAGGTGGTCCCTGACAATGACTTTACGTAATGGTTGTTGTGGTGAAGTTGGATGAAGGTGGCCTATCTTTGTGGGCAAAGTTTGTCGATTAGGACAATCTAATGGAATAGGAGTGGGTAAAGGAACATGATCAATAGGAGATGACACACCAAAATATGGTTGGGTCTCAAAAGAGTGACATTGGTAGAAAAGTGGTACTTCTTGAATGTAGAGGATAATCTATCTAAAGGGGTGGATGTACCTGATAATACAAGTAGCCATATATACAATATCTCAAGAGGAAAAATTCTTGTAAAAGGAGAGGACAACAAGAATGACTGGGAACAGAGCTATTTGTGGCAAGATAGCAATCACCAGCATCAAAAATGATATCCCCAAGTTGGAACACTAACAACGGGCAACATAGACTGGAATGATGTTTTCCTCTGAAGCATAAGTAATTGCTGGCAACAACCTCGTGTTGATGGCACAAAACACATTTTGAGACAGTCCACACACATAGATAGGGAGGATGGTAGCCTACAATAGCCATGCACAAACTTGTAGCATTCTAGACTTGTCTCTATCTTCACTGGCACTAAAATACTCTTCATCATAGCTCATTTCCACATAAATATAAGATTATCCAAAATTTTAGTTACAATATAATCTCAATACCTTAATTGCAAAATAATTTCCAAATTAGTATTTCGAAAAAAAATCATAAAAGTAGAAATAGGAATAATGGTGAAAGTATAAATTTGGATGGCTACGAAATTAATAAAATGCTTGTAAATGTTTAAGATATATAATATAAATAGCAATGACGAGATTATATAAGATGCTATTTATAGGATAAAAGTAGGATGAATGAAGTGAAGAGATGCTTTTGGAGTGTTATGATATAACTGAATACCTTTAAAATTAAATAAAAATTTTATAAACTGCTATTTATCCAAATATACTTTATGACTTAGTATGTTAGATTATAAAGCATGATCATATGCAAAAAAGTAGTATTGTTGAAATGCGTATTCTTAGATGTATGGGTGTTAATACCATAAGGGTTAAGCTAAAAAATGATTTTATTAGAAATAAAATAGGAGTTGCACAAAGTGAAAATAAAATAAGAAAAAATTAACTTAGGTGGCTTGGTTATATCCTTGAGAGATCAAAGAATACATTAAATAGGAAAAGAGAATAATTACTATAGAAGATACTAAAAAAAATAGAGAAATATTTAAAACTATTTGGTTAGGAATTGTGAGAAATATTTAAATTTATATTTGACCATAGATTGAAATACATTGAAGAAAAAGATTCATGTGTCCAACTTCATGTAGTAGGATTATGGCTTGGATTGTTTTTGTGATTACAAAACAAATTTCTGAATTTTTAATTGCAAAAAATTCAAGTTTTTACAAGATCAGACTATTGCTGCATATGCATACAGGGATCTATTCGTTTATGGCAGATTTTTTGACCTAGTAAGGTAGCTATACTATAATTGGAACATACAATTTGTCAGGGAAAAGGAAGACATTATCAGTCTGAAAGAACCTAATCATTCACATATCATAATGTCAGGTGTGAATCAAAATTAGTTGAACTGTCTTTAATGATTCAATGAGGTGACCAGAC
The DNA here is from genome assembly GCA_024699675.1 of Amphibolis antarctica. Lineage (NCBI taxonomy): Eukaryota > Viridiplantae > Streptophyta > Magnoliopsida > Alismatales > Cymodoceaceae > Amphibolis > Amphibolis antarctica. Next base: position 19,833 of record JAMKPZ010004107.1, read on the forward strand.
ATTGAACAGTGATAAGTAATCTGAATGGAGATTGTCAGATGTAAATCAGATAAATAGAGATGAGAACTGATCCCTAAGCTGAGAGCACCTGAGAAAGAAAAGTAGGTGGCTGACTTCTATTTTATTTTGCTTGCCAGCCAAGATTGAAAACAGATTCAAGGGATGTGTCTTCTTTTGCTTTGCAGTTGCATCCAATTTCCTGGACTTGTCCCAATGACTTCCCTTAAGTTCCTTCATGGAAGTCATGAATTGGGGCATATTATTCATCTTGAAGCTATTGAAAATCTCAAAAACCTGTGGCTTCGCAATTTTAAAGGGGTTCCTGCCAAGTTACTTGTTTCTTTTATACAAAAACTCTTCTCCAATGCATAGATCCCTGCAGACCGTAACATTTATTGCATGATGGAGAAGAAAGAAGTGGAAAATTAGGCTTTTGAAAGGCTTTTTGTTTTAAATTTTTATACTTTGGTGACATAGAAAAGACATATGTTCCTTGTTAGAGACAAATTTATGTGGGTTTGAATTTTGATGGAGAAGGGAGAAGTGGAAAATTAGGCTTTTGAAAGGTTTTTTGTTTAAAATGTTTATACTTTGGTAACATAGACAAGACATATGTTCCTTGTTAGAGGCAAATTTATGTGGGTTTGAATTTTCAGTCTTCACTCCCAAGAATGTTATGTTTGAAGTTTATCTGAATGGCATTCAGGTTTATTTATGAATATTGGCTCTTCTTGCAGTTCAGCTCTATATCCTTCTGATTTTGTGTATTTTTGTTGGCTTCAACGTGCCCTTTACTTATTCAGATAATCACTAAATGGGGCATTCACAACAACATCGACTTTCTCTCACTGTCTTATACGAGGCATGCAGAAGATGTCAGACATGTATGATGACTTTACGTGAATTTCTTTGCTACATAAAATTCAGTTCGTGTTTTTAGGTTATTTTTGGCTTCTGCATGTTACAATATTTTGTAAAAACTTAATGTCCTTTAGTTTTTTAGTATTGTGTCCACTTTAATATTTTTAAAATCCAATAATAAACATCTATTTTTATATTTTTAAAATATTAAATCTTGCTAAATGCAGGCAAGGGATTTTCTTTCTAAGCTTGGTGATCTTCACCAGACACAGATCTTTGCAAAAATTGAAAATGCCGAGGTAACATGCGTGATATACATTTATTTGGACATCACAGGTTTACAAATTGCAATGATCTGCAGGGTTTGGCTCACTTTGATGAGATCTTAAAAGAGGCAGATGGTATAATATTTGCACGAGGGAATTTAGGGCTTGATCTCCCACCAGAGAAGGTGAATTATCATCAACATTTTTCTCACAATTTTGATGAGTGAAATTATTAGATAAAGCATGTAGCAAGCATGGTGATTTTTGTATTGCTTTTACTTGCTGTTAGAAATTTGCAAACAATTTTTAACATTACAAAAAATTGACCAGCATTGAATTTTGGAAGGATATGATTGGCATTGAATTGAAATTCATGATATTGACAATGGCATATGTTTGCCTGTGTTATTAGTTAGTGATCCAGCTGGGATTTGTGCCAAAGATTTAGGTCTCATTTAGGGCCAGCTCCAATCGACTTCTAAAATCACTTTTAATGTCATTATTACTATACAGATTTCAATGTATATATTTTTATCACCCTAATTACAATGTAGTTTCAACTCTGTTCACAAAATTAGTTTCATCTAACTCTCACAAAACTAGTTTCATCTAACTCTCAGAACTAGTTGGAGCTCTCTCACCCTTATACTTGTCTATTCTTTATGTAAGCTCAAAACTAGAGATTTAGGATGCTCATTTTATTTGTGTAATAATTATCATATCACTCATCAGAACCATGATGAGGGGAAGGATTTGTGTATGATGCAGATCACCTTTTCCATTGTAGCAGAGTAAAATACTTGCGTATGGGTAAGGTATTAGAAAAACATATTCCTGTGTATGGGTTTTAATCTTTATACAGGTATATAATTTGGAAGTTGTAACAGTTTGCACTATCAGCTGGCTTTGAGTTTGTCACAGCAGCATTACCACTATCAGGCAAATGCCCGATGGAGGTGATGATGTGAAAGAGTTCTTACTTGATTCTACTGTGTTTATTGTCCAAATTATGCTGGATTTTCTATTCCTATTAACAGAAGTTGATAATTTGAATAATGGGCTTTCAATTAGCGATCCTTCTGGTGCTTTTTCTTATTCTCCAAAAATTTTGCAGGTGTTCTTATTTCAAAAGGTTGCTCTCTGTAAGTGCAACATGGCTGGAAAGCCAGCGGTTGTTACTCGTGTTGTGGACAGCATGGTAGGCAACCTTCGACCAACTCGTGCTGAGGCAACTGATGTGGCAAATGCAGTGCTTGATGGTAATATAATAATATAAGTTTTGTGACTGCAATAGTGACAGCTCAAATGCTCCTTTTTAAAATTTTATTTTTCATAAATTCAAAACATTTTTAAGTTATGTACTACATGCTTTTGTATTTGCCTGTCACTTTGAATAATCATAAGCTGATCGTTAATTTTGTTCTTCATTTTTGTGATTTGGATATGAACTATGCGAAATATTGATGTCTTGATTCCACATTTAATGAGATTTTGTTTCAAAAAAATATTTTTTTGAAAATTCTGGGTATGAATATTTTATTCTTGACAATATCAAAGTGCATAAGTATTAGAAGTTAGGCTGCTTGAAAAGTGTAAATAAGATCCATGTTTCTGACCTTATGTAATAGGTGAAGGTGTTTTTGTTATTTTTTCAAAGATTTGTCTTTTATTGGAGAATTTTTCTAGATTTATCTTACAATGCATAAGCCAGATGTTCTTTCCTTTAGATTTCCTAGTACAAAAGATTATATATGTTACTACTATAAAACAATAAATGTCTACATTTTTTGCTGTTTTTATCTCTTTAAAGTTGCTTGCTAGTTGGCTAATGCTAAATCTAATTTTTACGAAAAATCCATGGAAGAAAGTAGCCTGTTAGTTTGATCCTTAATTTTTTAATCATAATGTTGATCAAGGTTTAAAAAAATCGAAAAAGATAATGGCATTTGTAAAATTTTAACTCAAAATCAATCGATAATGAGTGAAGGGAATCAACATATATAAGTTGAGGTTCAATTTTCATTTAAACAATGTGTGGCTATTTTTAATACTCTTTGTTAGATAATAATCTCACATAAGTAGTTTGACCGATGAAGGCTATATTTATAACATAGTGGACATCTTTTTCATTACTCAACTGTTTATATACTTACCTAATATCTATGAGTAGATGCACGTAAACCTTTTCCAATAATATGTGAAATTTCAACTTAAAATTAATTATTAATGAGTGGAAGGAATCAACATATATAAATTACGGTTCAATCTTTACTTATACAATGTGAGATTATTTCAAATAGTGTTATTAAATGGTTCAACCTTGTCAAAGTCGTTCCGTTATTATGACTTGCTAGCATATGCTATTTTTTCTGAAATAGTATTAGGATTACAAGAAGCAAGAGAGTTTATTCAATAAATATAAAAAAAGGGTCAATCGACATCACTATTTAGGATATGAAAAAATAAAGAAGAAATTATTTTGCTTGTACTAATTAGCCATGATTATTCTCCATACTTCTCATCTTCTTTGTTTGGTTTCAGGAAGTGATGCAATTCTTCTAGGGGCAGAAACTCTCCGAGGGTTGTATCCAGTGGAAACTATTTCAACTGTGGGGAAAATTTGTGCTGAGGTATGATTTTGCATTCATCCCACAAAGTTCCTTGCTCCCAGGTCCTAATAATTGTCATACTAATGTATAGTTTGATATACCAAATTTATAATTGACATATGGACTCTGCAATTTAGTATACCAAAACCTTGTAAATTGGTTTTGACATACCGTTTCTACAATATCATATAGTGATTTGATAAAAAACTTAATCGTGTTTTGTTAGCCGGTGTGCTCATATCAAATCTTGTCAACTTGACACAAATTCATTATAACATGATCTATCATGGCTCAGAGCTTCAGACCAAGGTTTCAAGTTTCAATATCGTCGATGTTTTGGAAAAAGGAAATGTATCAAGGATTATATTGATGGAAACACAATACTTTTGTGAAATTGTGGAAACAACCTAAAAATTTTAAATTTCAACTTAAAACTCAAGGATAAGTTAAAATAAAGCTATAATAAGCATATAAAAACACCTATACAAATTTTTTAATAATTATCATATATAAAAATCAATTAGATAAGAATGTGGTAGTTACATGTATAAGAAACATTTTAAATCATATATAAATGATTGAAAAAATTCATATTACAAATGATCTAAAATTCAAGTTACATTTTAATAAAATCAAAATTACATTTCAATAAAATCTAAATTACAATTGAATATAATTGAAATTATAGTTCAATAGATTTTTGATTATATTTTAATAGAAATCTTACGTTTCAATATATATCTTACATTTTAAAAAAATCAAGTTATAATTCATACATAGAACATAAGTTAATAAGATTATGCATGGTACTAGAGAATTTCTATAATCTCCATAATTGAAAATTTTATCAAGTATAAGATTTTAGAGTATATTGCAAATTTTTATTCCTATAATGTAGTTAATATATTATAAACAAATCTCACATGAATTAATTAAAAAATAAAAAATAAAGTTTGTGAGAATAAAGTAGAAGAGGAATGTTATTCATAAGAAAATATATTTTTTAAAATGACAGCATATCAAGATTTTTTGATTTTTTTAATACTTCCACCATTTTTATGTAATAATTTTTTTCTTTTTTCTTCTCTCTTCCCTTCTCTCTTTTTTTTCTTCTTTTTTTAATACTTCCACCATTTGTTATTGACAAGAAAACATTTAAAAAAAAAAAATTAAAAAAATCAAAATTCTTGTGATTTTTTAATATTTCTACTATTTTGTAAACATAAGTTTTATGTAATATTTTTTATTTTTTCTTCTCTCTTTGCTTTTTTTCTTTTTATGTTTTTTCTCTCAGTACCTTTACTTTTTCTTTTTTTTCTTTTTCCTCTTTTGTTTCTTTTCCACTCACGTGTTTGTCAACCTTTCACCTTCGTTTTCTTCCCAAAACCTTAATCATCCTCCGCCTTTTGTTAAAAACCTTAATGGATTACTGTAAATCCTAACAATGAAAGTAGCTTTCAATGAAGGTTTTGGTGGTCGGTAAATACTTTGGCAATTGACAGAGGCTATGACAAAGGCAAATACGTAAGAACCTTGCACTAAATTGATTGATCCTTTCAATGGATTGATCAATTCGACTTTTGACAAACCAAAACCTTCATCAGATCAAATGATTCGTTGATCCAATGTTGATCCCAAATGATGAATCGTTCAATCTAAGGTATTTTCGATAATGCCTAGGGTTTTAGGGTCGAAGTTTTGACAAACCAATTCGAATTGACGATATTTCGGCAATCCTGATCAATTCTTTAATCCTTAGCTCAAACAATCGTGTTAGGCTAGTCAACAACACAATTTGACCTATTCAAATTAATGAAAACCACATGAATGTTCTTTGAACTCATGTTTTCTTTTAGTTGTCTAATTAAATGAATCACTTTCATTGTAACCTCATTATAAATCAAAATTGATTTTTTATAATTTTAGTTGCATGTCTTAGTCTTCAATTATCCTTTACTATAATTTTATAGTATGACTCATTAGTTTAATACATGATAAATTCTGTGTTTTTATTCTTAAATATGGTTAATAAGGAACTTTTCTCCATTCATCTGACATCTTCTTTGTCTTTAAAATTCTATTGAAAAGTTTAGTTGACTGCTTAATCTCTACTTCATCCATGCACTTCTACACTTGGTCGAATAGTATTCTCACATTTCATTTTCTCAATGACTTCTTCTACCTTCAAAGTACTAATTCTTCTAATATAACTATATTTTATATCCTTTGCACTATTACCTAAATTTTGCTTGTATACGTTTCACCAAAAGGTTTATTAAAATACCTGCACCATCTATCTTTTATCTCATTTTGTTTTACTAAAAGTTTACCATCTGACTTAAATCTCTTGAATTTTTCCTCTAACCTTTGCTAATTTATATATTTTACTTTTTCTTTGTTTTATATTTAAATTATCATACACTTCCCTATAAGCTTTATTTTTAATTTCAGTAACAATTTTCTTAGCTCTCTTTTTTACTAGTTTATACTTTTATCTAAATTTTCCTCATTTCTGCAATTATGACAGGTTTTATAGCAATATTTCTTTTCTTTTATTGTCTTTTGTACATTTTCATTCTATTATCAACTTTGTTTACCTAGTGGAGCAACCCTACATGTCTTTTTTAAAATTTTCCAAGCAATCCTTTTAATAGAAGTGGTCATTTCATTTCAAAGTTTATTTTCCTTTCTAACGAGTTCCCATATTCTTTCTTTTAATAAATTATCTCTAAGTATCATGGATTGGCTATAGATAGAAATATGTGGAAGAAAAGGATTCATGTGGCCTACATAATGGGATTATAGCATGTATTGAATCCGTGTTTATCTTCAATGGTTGTGCGACCTTTATGTATGTTATATGGTTACTAAATTACCCTGGAATAAAGTTCATTGATATTAATGTAAATATGTAGATTGCTTTGTTACAAAAAGTATTTAAATCATGAAATAAATTAATAACAAGGGGTGATCCTTTAGTGGTCATTTTTGTTGGGGAAAGAACATTGGGGTGGGGTGGGGGACCATTAGAGATCACTCGTTGAGAGCATGATTGGGATATGATCGAAGTTTCTATGCAACAACCACCAAGCAGTCACATGATTGGAGGAGGGGTCATTAATCTTCATCAACCCTTTTTGTGTGCCACCTATGGATCGGAAATGATCTGTACAGAGGGGCAAGAAATGGTGGGAATGTACGTAAGGGGTGAAGAAATGATTCTTAGATCTCTGGGGAAAGTTGGATGAGGTGGAAGATTCTATGTTGACGATGATTGTGTTGATGAGGATTCTACGCTGGAATATGGGGACACGGTGATAGTCTGAAAGAATGTTATATTGAGGAGATGATGGACAAGCACTGCTCTATTCATTGTTTACAGGAAATAAAAATTAGCTGCATCCATTGGATCTTGGAAATGTGTTGGGGAAGGAGAACTAGGCACACAGTTGGACCTACCTTCTCAAGGAGCTAATGGAGTTCTGATGGGTTGAGACATTGCATGGCTAACAGAAACAAATCACTTTGTGTGAAAGTTTTTAAGCTTTTTGATTTTTTTTTGTTTACCAATGATGGAAAATGCTGGACAAAAACAAAGAATGCTTTTCAGAGCACATTGAAATCCAATGAAGGCAGAACCAATCAGGTTAGATCTCCAGATGAGAGGTTGCCGAAGGAATCCTTCACAAAAGATGGGAATTCTGAGAATCGATTGAATTACAATTTTTGGCTGTTTTGGCAACAGTGGAAAAATTCCTTTTTTTTTCCTTGGCATCTTCAATCACCTCTCCAGTGATGTTGTTTATGATAAATAATCACCTCTATTGAAATGCAGTCGATGATGTTTAGCAATCTTGCTTAAAAAACGAGGATGTTTTACTTGCATTCCATTAGAAATTTTAATAATTATTTGTATGTCATTCAAAAATTCATATTTTCCTGTATGCAATTAAAAAATTATGATTTTTAGTTTTTACTATAAGATCTTTGTGGTTAATGTATCAAAGGCAATCGTAGCATTATCAAAGTAAAATGGAAATTTTTTTTCGATTACATTTCAGTATAAATTTTGAATGTCATCCAAGTAATTATGAAATGTATTGATGGCATGCAAATAAAAAATCCAAAAAAGAATAGCATGCTGCTTTGTTGAAAATCAATTGGGAAAATCATCAATGACTTGATTGCAGTCTAAAGTTATTTTAAAATGGTAGCATATGATGATCATTGTTAACATTTACATTAACAAAAGGCATAGCCTTACTAAAACCCAAGTTTGATGATCATTATTACCAACTTCTTCAACTTGTATGCTTTTTGGAATGCTGAATTTGGTTACTTATGCTTTACATTATTGGATGAAATCTTTTGCAGGCTGAGAAAGTTTTCAATCAGGATCTGTACTTCAAAAGGACTGTGAAATTTGTTGGTGAACCTATGTCACACTTGGAATCAATAGCTTCTTCTGCAGTTTGTATCATCTTCTAAATTTCTAAGGTTCATATATTCAGGTGATATTATATATTTGCTAAATTGATTATAAATATGTCAGGTCCGAGCTGCAATCAAGGTCAAAGCTTCTGTCATAATAGTATTTACTTCCTCTGGAAGGGCAGCAAGGTAACTTGATGTATATCCTGCAGATTTTATTATTTTTCTTAGTGTATGAACACCTCTTTCCCTTGTATGTGGGGATGTTTGACGTGTTTTGTTCAGGTTGATTGCAAAATATAGGCCTACAATGCCTGTATTGTCTGTTGTGATTCCTCGGCTTAAAACAAATCAACTTCATTGGAGTTTCACTGGTGCATTTGAGGTAAATTATTCCTTCTGATGAGATGCATTTCATTTGATTTTCATTTCAATCTACTTGATATGTATATTTGATAATTCAATTGTCGGACAAATGCTTGAACTCTGCCTTTGTCTTCTGATCATAAAGGGGTATTTATCTTTATTGCAAACTTACAAAGAAATATAAACTGTAGAGCTAAAAGTCCATGTCCCAATTCATATTGTGATGAATTAGGACTCGTTCTAATTCTGACTCTGTACATTCAGGAAGTTCCAATCTAATGAAGAGCTTGACTCTATTCCAATGAAACATTTTTTCATGGTTGGTATGGTGAACCCAATAGACCGAAATGTGGTGCAGTCATTCATTTGTGATGCTGTTGGCACGTATCCCTCCCATTTTCCATGATAATGTAAAAATTGTGGTGTCCATTATAGCAGTATGGTAAGCCTCCCAAACCCCTCATTGACCAATCTAATTGGTGAAAGACCATATATTTTCTCAAATGTAATCTGAAATCCTAGTTGAAATAAAATATCTTTTCTAATCAAAATCCTACGCTAAATTTTTCCTAATCCAATTTCCTTATAAATTTCCTCTTTTTCTTCCTTAATTCCTCTGATAAACCTTTTTTTCCCTAGTTAGAAGACCATCTTAATATCAATCCATTTGGAAAATATTGCTTGATGTGTAGTTTGCATGTGCATTTCAATGTGTCCTGAATGGACTAAAGTCCCTTCATTCTGAAAGTAATGTTTTAAGAACCTAAGAAAGGCCGTAATAGTTTTACATTATAAGTTGCTAGATTCTTGGAACAAATGGATCCTTATGTGGATCTAGGTAAGTGGGTTTAGTGTCATGTTGTTTATGATGTATTTGTTGTTTGTATGCAGGCTCTATATATAAAGGTCTCAATGCTTATGAATGAATACATCTAACTTTTACCTATTTTCTCTTGTTTCAACACAATATTAAAGCTTAGATTTTGAGAGTCCATTAAAGGTGAAATGATCTAGGTAGGGAGGAGGGGAATCCTAGCTATCACACTCCTCCCAACCAATCACCACAACCTCTTTCACCTTCCTCATTGCCATCCACTTTCACACAAATCCCCTAGGATTGTTCTTGTCTTTCCTCTCTTTTTTCGATGATTGAAAAACCCTTGTCTTTCTCAAAGGAAATTGAGTGGGAACTTCGGCTTGCCTTTGATACTTGTGTAGTCGGTCTCTACCTCCCATGCATTGATGGTTGCCACTTTGGTACTTGCACAATCAATTCCTCTCTCTTGCATGTCGATAGTTGCTTCTTCAACTTGACCTGCATAGGTGCTCATGCTTTCACATTGCATACTATAGGCTTTCCTCTCTTTTGCTTTCCATCACTCTTACCTTCCATCACCTGTACTCATTAGAAGCCTGTTAATGTTAGTCTCTTAGTATGTTTGTTTGTACAACATTGCTGCTATTTCTACTTGTCTGTTTGTTATGTATTTCCTTATTTTTCTTTTTTTTTTTATGTATAAGTCTATTACTAGTTGATACTTCAATTTGAAGGAGATTGTTAAAATCTATGAATAAATGGATTTTTATATGAATCTAAGTTATGTTATAAGTGGATTTAGTCCTATATTACTTATGATATATTTGTTATTTCTATGTCACTTTTATATATAGAGGTCTTATTGTTTATGAATGAATACATTAACTTTCACCTATTTTCTCTTGTTCAAACATAAGTATTGGCCTTGATATATAACATTCTTTTATGTTTGAATAATACAGCCTGCATACTATGATCGTATAACCAATCTCCAACAGGTGCAATAGGGGTTAGCAAGGCTGGGTTACATTCATGCTATTAGTTCTGCTTCTACCATTGTTTTTCCAGGCTACTGATTATTTGAATAGCTTTAGTTGGATATAATTTGTGCAATCTATAATCACCAACAGTTAAGGGATCATCCATATCATTGGTTTTGCTTCTCTGACTTGTTATCCTAGTTTGTTTTTTTATCAAATAGTTCTTTGTTGGTACATTCTTTTTTGAGTAGAAA
>JAMKPZ010004109.1:0-26308 GCA_024699675.1 Amphibolis antarctica
TATATATATATATATATAATGGACTATATAGTCTAAAGTAATTGATAATATAATTAAAACCTAGTTTTAAAAATAACTTAAAAAATATTAGGATGTCTCCGGAAAATTTTCCGGAGGTAACACAAATTTTTTGGGTTTACCAAAGGAACACTGGGCATGCACGCATCTTGCATCGTATCGCATCATAAAATAAGATTCCATAGATGTCATTTTTGTGTGTCGTATCTGTACATTTCATTTCGCGTCAGCTCTTTGGTACGGGTGTCCTCTTGTTTGCGTGCCTTTTGTGGTTTTCTGGTAATAATAGTATTCATATTTCAGTAAAAGCAGAAGTTCGTACGCCAACACGTTGTATTTGATTGATTGATGTATTTGTTTACAAAATAAAAATAGAAAAGATCAGGTTTATATTTTTTTAAAATATATAATTTATTATAAAAATATTTTATTATAATTTTTAATATAAAATATTAAAATTAATTTAATAAATATTACTGTTTATAGTTAAGGTATGATACATGATAACAACTGTATAAATAATAAGATAAAATTTACGTTTTTTAAGAAATTATTTGATTTATCATTAAGTATTTTAACATGATTTTTAAAAATTACAAAGATAAAAAAAAAAGAGATAATGAAATGCAAAAAAAAAGGTAATTTAGTTGGCACCTCCGCTTTCGATGTCATTACATTTCTCGCAATCGAATGAGTCAATGGTCAATGCCTTTCAAATCTTTGATTTCTTTTGTTTTTTCGCTCTTACACTTTAGAAGTGAAAATATTAATTTTTAGAAAAATAATTTTGAGAAAAAAAGAAAAGAAGAATAATTTTAATAATATAATAAATTAATTAAAGAATGTAAATGTCATCATAAAATTAAAAATATTTTTAAAAGTTAAAAATGAAAAAAAAAAACCTACTACAATGAGAATAGGTGATAATTATAAAAAAAAATTATCCCTTGTTCTATAAAAAAAATTGATTTGAGAGATGATTAAAAATATATAGTTTATAGTTGGAAGACAACTAAAAATAAATATAATTATTTAAAATAAAAGAACGTTGGTGTGATTGAAAAATAAGATAATAAAATTTTAAAAAAAGTAAAACAAAAAATAAAAAATATATTATAAAAAAATAATTTTAAAAATTAAAATAAATTATAAGTAAACAAAATCAAAGACATCATTATTGTTACAACATTCATCGATGCTTTCCGTGTCACCTTATCACGTGCTCCCTCGTATCTCGATTCTTTACCATTTGATTTTATTTTGATTCGGTTTTTTTAATGTCCGTCACATATCTTGTCAACAACTTTCGTACACTTCCTTGCTTTATGTCGTATCATTAAATATAATACAATGAAATCCGATTTATTGTGAGCAACTTGTCTTGTTTGCTTTTCATGTCCACAATTTTTCTTTTCATTGCTAATATTTTTTTAGATTTAAATTTAAATCTCTCTCTCTTTTTATATTGAATTCCAATCTTCCATGGTTGACGTACGCGATGCATATAAATCGAAAAGTAAAAAAAAGTTGTTTCAACGTGAAACCTATTAATAATAGATTAGTAGTGCGTTTGCTTTAGTTTTATATTATAATTTTTAATCATTCGAGTGATATCATAACTATATTTTGAAAAAGTAATATTTAAAAGATGAAGTGGTATTTAACGAGTTACGTTTATTTATCAGTAATTTTTATAAATTTTTAATTTTACCTTAAAAAAAAATTTGTCATAAATATTTTTAACAATATTTGAAGAATCGTTTTATTCAAAATATTTTAAAAGTACTTAAAAATACACCCCCTGGAAGAAGGAGTGGTGCTTATGTTTCTTCTTATACGGGAAAAAATAATTACACTACTTTAGGTATAACTATCGTTGTTGAAGTAATTGCGTTTATTTATATTACCTAAAAAATTATTTCAACTTACTTCAGAACCAGGGCCGCAGTAAATAACAATTTTTTTCTCTTCTTTTCACGGAATATTTTATCTCTCGTTTTTTAAATCTTCTCTGCTTTCAATCTTAAATGTTTGTTTATTAAACGAAAACGTAGAAATGTTATTTGTGGATGCACTCACAGAAATATTTTGCCTTTTTTAAAGGACTGAGTTCTACCTTAAGGTTCAATTTGTGCATACGAAATTTATAAAATTTGAATTAAAATAAATTTAATTTTCATATATAAATTATTTTTATTGATGAAATTAAATTTACTTCATTTTTAAAGATACTATTCATTCTTCAGTTTAGAATAGAAATGAAGTTCGAGTTTATAAGATTTGAATCGTTTGAAATTTAGCCAGTTCGAACTTCTTCACCCACTTTTATCTGATCGCTAAAATTTCTAATTCGTTAATTTTGAGAAATAGACAAATACTTTTACATTAAATTTATTTCCATCTAATTCAATTTTATTTAAGAAATGAATCAAAATATACTGTTAATTTATTTCTAACCAATTTCACGTACACAAACATACCCTAAATTTATAATTTATTCCTAAATTTATTAAAAATCAAGAAATATTTAAACACCCATGGAAACTTGCTTGTGGGTGTTCTACGTGAACTTCATCTTCTTTGTGAAATTTATATAGGTGAGTATAAGATCTTTGAACCAAATGTCTTTTTCCGTATGAAAAATAAATCGATAACGTTAAATAAAAACACATATATGCTATTAACTTAAAAATCACAAAATCAATTTTCTAGTTTGTAACTGGATAAAGAATCAACTTTTTATAATTTATTTGGTAAAGTCTGCATGATAGTTGAGCAAGGAGTTTACGTTTTTAGGCTAACATGATTTTTAAAGTGAGAAAATATTTTTTTATTTTTTCTCCTGATAATTACAATGAAAAAATTTACTTACATTTGTATCATTTATTAAAATATATACTTTATATAATAAAAAATTCTATAGAACGAAACTTTAGAATTTGAATAAGAGATGGTGAGAAAATCTAAAACATTTCCCAATTTCAATTTGAAAAAATTAAAATTCTATATATCTTTCAATTTTCTTTTTTAAATTTCTGTATAACACAAATATTTGAAAATTCAATAATTTCCAATTTCTATATATACTACTTCAAACCCTTCCGGTCGTTATAATATTTTTGATATACGGTGATAAATGGATTTTTTACTAAATATATATTAACAAATAATATCTTCACTGTTACCTGGTAAGTGCAGTATGAATCAAGTAATGCTCATTTAATATTTTTGAATTAATTTAATCTATAAAAATCTTAATCTGTACTAGAAAATCACATATTTTATCTTAAAAATTCTTCTCTTTAGTCTACCGACCAGAGCCCAACCAATTATTTAAAATCTTGTTATAATGTTACATGGGGAAAACAATATATGATAGTCTGATCTGTTATATGTAATTTGAAAAACAAAAGTGTTGGCCTACGTAGGTATTTACCTACAAATACTACTCACAGAAATTTTTTTTTTTTAAGAAGTAGATCTTATTTTTAAACCTAAACTTTATATTTAAATTTATTAAAAATAATAACTTTTTGTAACCCCTGATGTATTTGGTAACGAGATATTTCAACTTCAACAATTACTAAAAATTAAAATTAAGAGTAGTTGTGTCAAAGTTGCATGGTAAATTGTAAATTAAAAATTTACATGTAAAAATTTATATAGTAATTATGATATAAAAAAAATTATAAAAAATCAAAACTTCCACTTCTCAAACACATCTTTTAATAAAATAAGTTACGGAATGCATTTACACCGCTATCAAAGTGAGTCGGCCCATTGTCATCAACCGGGTCCGACCCGATTTGATGGGGGAGATCTCCGCTCTGAACCACGGACCAGCGCCTCACACGATGCTGAAAAGACCGTGGGATGAACTCAGTACCTCAAGTAATGTTTACCCACCCTGTCGGGTGGCGTAGTGGCACAGATGCTGCGACCGATTTATATATATATATATATATATATATATAGATATTCAGATAGATAGATAGATAGATAGATAGATATTCAGATAGATAGATAGATATAAGATGGAAAAGAGGAAGTCCAGCCATTGATTCGTATTCGGGAATCGATATATCAGAGGCACAACATGCAACTTGACGATTAATTAACTGGTCCTCCCTTGGCAATGACCAATATGGCACACTTGTCCTTTGGAAGTGTTAGAATATTCTTTGCATATGCTACGGTAGAATTAAATCAATTAAATACCTTGATTGATTGTTATTATTAAATTTAAAAAGTAAATTAAGTACTTCTGTTAGGAATATAAAAGGATTGTTCTATAAATTTAGATAAAATGGAGATTCACAAGACACAATAAAAAAATTGAACTTCCATTCACTAGAGTCTTGATCCTTCCACCACCTCCTTCGCCTTCTTATTATTATGTGAGGTTACTCGTAGGTCTTCAAATCCCTCAAAAAGGAGAAGCAAACAAGACATTGAAAGGGAACATGTACCACAACTCAGATCACTAGGGGAAATTTGATCCATGCTAAGTAATATGAAAGAAAAGGCTTAACTTTTCATCATCTCAAATCTTTCATTGGAAATTTATTGAAAAAAATAATCTCACATTGAAAATTATAAATAAAACTGAAATTCTTATATTATTTATAAATCTTTTCTTACTGATCAATTAATTTTTATAAGATAAAATCTAAAAAACCGAACCAAAATCATTTGCACCTGGCTGCTGAATCTCCTTCTTTTTAAGGTATGGTGGCATATATGCCATGCCATCGGAAATCGAATGCCTTCAAACCCCACATGAACATCGTAGCATGTAAAAGTGGGGCGGGGGTTCTTTGGACAAATATAAAGCTACATTAGCTGTAAAATAGTATGATCGACGGCAGGCAGGCAGTTGACGAAAATGAAAACTCAGTTGATTATTTGGACACACCTTTGTATTGTCCTTGAACTCAATAGCTACCAGTACCAGATTAATTCACATCGCTGCAGCCCATTGCTATCTCTAGAACTTCACATACAAGACAGTTGGGGATTAAAAATACTTTTTTACATGGCGACTTAAGCCTCCTATCGTACTTACTTCAAAGTCCCTTTATGGCCTAACTTTTGGGAAATCATCTGGGCAATGAACAATTCCCCGAGATACCAGACCAACAGTCGTCTGATCTTTGCTTGATCTGGCCAGGCATAACAATAACGCAGTATTTGGTATGCTTTCCCAAAGATATAATTTTAATTTATTCACTATTTCTGACCATTTAATGTTTGGTATTGTCCACCTTTTAATTTTCACATACATTAATTAACTTTCCATTTATTATAAGCACATTTATAGACATTCTATGGATATAACCAAACTAGCATGATTTTCTCTTATTTTTTTACCAATTATTGCAATTCTTACTTCATTCCTAATGAATTCATATTTTAAAGCTAATTTCTTATTGCAGTATAATCTGGTGTTAACAATCCAACATTCTATGACATCAAATATAAGTAGGCAAACAGATATTCTGTGAAATTCTCATTTTAATTAAAGGCTGCCTACCACATCAATGACCAAACGCGTAAACAAATTCTAAATAACCGAGTTAGCTAAAGTCGCGATTTCGTATTTATCACCAATCTTTGAATCCCAATGAGTGCATTCTCTTATCAATTTCAAAGAAAAATGAAAGCACTTAATATATTTATTACCTGGAAGGAGGTGAAATTTCTGTAAAGTCGACGAGCAATCTTTCCGACGATAATCATTACCTCTAAAAATATGACTTCAAGCATCCTAAGATAAGATTGATATACTCACTCGTTTTATCTCTTCAGAATATGAGCCAATCTGTTGTGTTAAAATGGAAAAAAATTCACTCTTGGAAATTACCACATCAAACTCAGTTTGGTGCGTTACGGACAAGATCTTAGAATCCTTTCACATTTCCAAGCAGCGAACGAAAAGAACACTAAAAATATATGTGATCAGGTTTGGCTCGTTATTTAATGGACACATATTCATCAGTCAAGGTACCCATATAGGCGTTTAGACAAGATTCACAAATATATAGATATACCACATAGACGTATAACAACATATGAAACAAGCACGATAAACTGGAGAACTCAATTAAAACAGCTAACAATCTTGAAACATAGATGAATGTGCTGGCATCGCACCAATTCAGCTTTGGGAGGGTCTAACCACACGGACGGAGTGTGGCCTTATAATCTTAGAAAAACTCATCAGGCTGCGAATCTTCCTCCAGCAAACTTCCAATGAAATTTACCTTGCAGCATTTGGGAAACACCAAACCAGCTTGTTCACATCCTAACTTGGTAATATGAGGGCATGAACGGACGTCAATATATTTGAGGTGCCTGCAACACTGCAAGACCGAACGTATTCCAGACACTGTAATTCTAGGGCAGTTGCTGGCCTTCAAAACCTTCAAACACGATTCAAAATCAACTCCTCTCAAAGAATCGAAGACCACATCAGTTACTTGGTCACAGCAGCCAATGTCAAGTGCCACTAGGTTTTTACAGTTTAAGAGGATCAGAGTCAAAGCTGAATCACTGATGTTTGAACACCAATCCAATTTTAAGTTTCTCAGGCTTTTCCCACAAGAAATAGCAAGCAAATTAATCGATTCGTTGGTAACATTTCGACAACCACCAATGACAAGAGTCTCAAGATTCTTGCAGTTGCTGGCCAAGGAAAGTATGGACTCATCCCCAATGTGGTAACAGTCCAACAACTTAAGGGTATTTAGGGAGGAACAGGACTCTGAGATCCTTGAAATTCCTGAATCTCCAATCTTACTGCATTTACTGATATCAAGAACCTTAATATGGCGACAGCCACCAGCAAGTGATAAAAGTCCCGAGTCAGTTATGTTATTGCATCCTGACAATCCTAACTCTTCAAGATGACGGCAGTTTGTCGATAAAGCCCACATAAAATTATCAGTGACTAATTTGCAACCGGAAAGATGAACTCTTTTCAATCCACAACATCCTTGGGCAACGGCAATCAGTCCTTTGTCTGTCAGTTTTCTGCAGCAGAAGACATCGATGCACTGGAGATAACGCAATCCATTCGCCAGCTTTAACAAGCCAACGTCACTAACACCTGCAAGATAAAGACAATCTTAAGCAGATGAACTCTTTAAGAACAAGCAGTATCAGACCTCCAGACGAGCACGATGATAAAATGCAACAATGTCTCACAGCACGTTCTAATAAGACATCAAAAATCAAGTGCAACATCAAAATGAACACAGACTTCTTCAATTTGATAAGGGAAAAAAAAAACTCTTCTTCGAAGCGAACTAAATTTACCAGTTAGCCACTTATCTTCTTAACAAAATACTCCGTGATTGGCAGAAGCAAACTCCAACTATCCAAACAATCCAAAAACAGAACACCACCGAGCCAGAAGACAAGAAAAACAGACCTCACGATATCAAACACCAAAAAACCCAACCTTTGCAATTCTTCAGGCAGAGGACCCGTAGATTCGGGAACCCAGCAGCAATAACTCCGAGGTCCGAATCCGTGACGCCAGGGTAGAAGGAACGGACTGTGGATTGCGCGAGATCCAACTCGACGACACCTGAAAACCTGTCGGCCATCCTCCGCAGCATCTCAGGCCCGGCCCGAGCCTTGAGCATCCGCCGCTCGGAGCTCTGCAGCCTGAGCCAACGCCTGCACACGAGGCCGAACAGGTCTCTCTCCTCCTCCTTCCAGAGCCTCGCCAGCACCGCACGAAGCTCGTCGTCCGTGAGGGCATCGTTGATGCACACCCTCCCGTGGTCGTCCCCGTCGCCGGTCGCCGTCTTCTCCATCCGATCGGGAACCCTAATCGAGGGGGAGACGATTGGGGGAGGGGGGTGGAGAGTCGAGTATAACACTTTCACCGTCTGTTTGGTCGACCGATAAGATTGCACTCGAAAGGTACATTTTTATTTGAATTTAAATTTTTAATTAAGAAGACAATTAATCATGTTATCCCACTGTATTATTATTCAAAAACTTTTTATAATAATAATTTTTGCATTTATCAGACTTTGAACTTCAATAAGACTACGCGATTTATATCTTTAAAAAATTAGTAAAAAATAACAAAAAATTTAATTTATTATTTAATGATGATTCAAACCTCGCATTCTAGTTTTAAGGGAAAAGAATATTGAATAAAAAATCTCCATTTGCGTGATAAATCTATTGCATCTAGGCTTCCAATCATTTTTTCGACGTTAACTTTCATTAATACAACACAAACCATAAATTCTCGAATTGGGTTGTGAATGATTTTGGGTGACCACTCCACCCTCCCGGAAGTCAAAAATCTCCGGCGTATGCAAAATTATTTCTCTACATTTTATATTGGTTGAGTCACACGTAATTAAAAGATAGGTTAAAAAGGAGGAGGTAAATTCATTTCTGTATGCGCGTATTTATTATATTCATGCTTGGATATTAGGCAGACACTGATAACACACGCGCGTGCACAAGCGATTCATTCAGAATCAAATATGAAGAAAATATTACCAATTGAAAAATACCAGTTATGACGGCGATTTTTATGCAGTTTCACGAAAGGGTCACTGTTGATCTGGTAAATTTATTAGAGTTCTTCAACAATGGAAGATTCTACT
The DNA here is from genome assembly GCA_024699675.1 of Amphibolis antarctica. NCBI lineage: Eukaryota > Viridiplantae > Streptophyta > Magnoliopsida > Alismatales > Cymodoceaceae > Amphibolis > Amphibolis antarctica. The sequence continues at coordinate 8,655 of JAMKPZ010004109.1, forward strand.
TTTAAAATATGTATTTACAACAATAATGTTTATACGTACACATTGACTTTATTTGAAGTTAACTCTAGTTAATTTCAGAAGTTATATAGAATTAAAACTGAAGATAATTTTATCAGTGAAATTTAAATTATCACGATAAAAATTTATAAAATAATAATAATATCGATAATAATAATATCGATAATACCTATGCTACCAATTTCTTTCACAATAATTATAAAAGAAATGTCTCACCATCGAAAGTCAGAGATGTCTATAGCATAGATTCAAACCCTATTTAAAATAGCGCGTGATTTATTTTCGTAGTCTACTTTCCTTCTTTTTTTAAGATTACGATCCTTTCACCCAACCACACCACAAATTGAAAGATTCAATGAATTTAGGCAAGATTTTTTCAAACTTCGAATTTTGCATAAACAAGATTCATCTGCATCAACATAAACAAGATTAAGCCCGTAAATGAGATGGATTTGCATTTGTTTCGTGCTAAGGATAAGGTTAAACTCTAAACATTCTGCAATTAGACTTTCGTAAAAATAAAATAAAAAGGTTTATACCACTAACATTATTTTTTAAAAAAAGATGTACGTATTGTAGTATTTTTCTAAAAGTAGTGTCCTATTTTGAAATAGTCTTTTCGTCACTTGAAATTGAATGTATATTTGAAAAGCATGAAAAATATCATGACATTTCATAACTCCTTTTGAACAGACATAGAGTTTACTTGAACAAGCATAGAGTTTATTGGATAAATTTATTGATTATGATTAAATGGAATTGAGATTTTATCATTTAGGATGTGACTTACTATTTTTCAAATTAAATAGTTAGATTGAAGATCAAAATAGTGTAAAAGTAGATTTAAAGGTAGTTTTAAAAGTATTTTGTCATTTTAATTTTACGATGTATACTTTTAAGATAAATTCTGTTTGAAAAGTAAAACTAAGTTTGTTTATGTTAAAATGTTTTCAATATACATTCTTGCTAGGTTTTGTGATTTTTGAAATAGTAGAGTAATAACAGAACTTTAGTAAACTGTTGAGTAAAATCTATTTTAACTCTTACTTATGTTGTTTATCACGTCATTATTTGATTGCGAAGACATATGTAATTTTTCTAATTAAATAATCTCATGATATCGAAAAGATTTTTCATTGGTGTACTTCTAATTTACTCTCTTTTTTTATCGTTTTCCGCTGTTTTATTTCACCAAGTACGTAATTGATTTGAAAGAACAGTTCCAAGCTTGAAACAACGTTAACAACGTACGTTTCGAGCATAACGCAGGATCGATGAGCTTGGTCGTCTCGCGTAATCCGCAAACGCCACCCAATCGGTAAATACCAGTTCACCGTTTATGATGACCAGACGATAAATCATTTTACTCGTTATCAATGATCTTAAGATAAATTTTTTTCATGATATTATAATAAGTTTATGTACATTGATCGTATTTATAGGTCACACTTGTAAAAATATAGATGATGAGTCACAAGCGTGGCTTTAAATATGGATTCCGTTTTGATGCATGAGAACCCAATCCTTGCACTCAAAACCTCAGGCCCAGTGGCCTCTGCAACACCGCCATCTCCTCCAGTTGCTTGAAGCATCTCCTGTAATCGACGAACCCCGTGAACCAGAACTCGAAATCGTCCACCGTCACGATCCGCACGTACTTGTGCTTGGGCTTGTCGACGTTCTCCGCCGGGCTCACGCTCTTCATCTTCCTCACCGGAATCAACACCTGAGAATTATTAATGGATGGTATGCATGACCAAGCGAATCAGGAATCCAATTCATGGGGGAAAAGAAAAATCAGGATGTTTACGTCAACTACCACCTTGTAGGGAATTCTCGAGACATCCCCTTGGGGTGAAGTGAGTTTGAGGGATCTGCCACTGTGGAATGCGATCTTCTCTGTGGAAATGAAGAGCAACCCCGGGATGAGACCCGCCGACGTCGACAGGCAGCACTGGCATGACCTGAGCAGCTTCTCTCCTTCCTCCACCCCAAACAGATGCCTGAAGACCCTACCGACACCACCTGCCTGAAGAATCCTCGCTCCCAAGCTCAGCTTGCTCTTCACCGTTTCCGTGATCTTGGACCCCAACTTCACTGCCGTTTCATGCTCGTCATTAGTTCCCAATCAATTCATCCGCAAATAATAAATTAATTAGGGAGTTGGATAGAGTTGAAATTAGAATTGATTTTATAAATAAAATTGAAAATGTATAATAATTATATAATAATTTAGGTGTAAAAATTTATATATTAAAATCTACGTAATAATATTATTAAAGTTGAAAGTGATTTTAGATGTTTAAAAAAGCTAAAACCAAATGAAACCTAAGAAGACTGGCACATGAAAGGAACGGATAACGTACCATGTTCTCGGATGCCCCGTGTGCACTTCTCCGCTTTCCTCCCGAACTTGTTCATCCAATCCACCACCAAATCTGCACCACAGAGGAGTTCGATCAGAAATCGTAGTAGATGCCGTGACCAATTCTGAGTCGGAGGTGAGGAAGAGGGAAGGCCGCCACATACTGTGTCTGGACTTGCGAGATCCGTAGGACATAAAACCAGAATATGGTACGATAGCTTCCGAGACAGAAGAACCCAGTGGGACTCCGATGACTCCACCATGGCATCTGTCCTTCCTCATGCCGGAGAAGAGATGACCACCTGGACTCTGTTCCCCAAAATCAACCTTGAGGATTCTTTAATTCTTGCTGGCATGCTCGGCTTCCACAGCCCCTGCATGGCCACCTATTTATTTAAGGCCGAAGCTACAAGTTGGAGTGCTGAAAGCAAATCCCCAAGCATCTGTTGTATAAAGTAGTAGTCTCTGATGTGCAGGTGCAGAGTCACCTTAAGGTCATCAGGAATGGAAAGGTGGAGAAGATAATCTTGATTATTAGAGACTGCCTTTTTTTGTCACTCTTTTGATCTTTCATACTTGAACAACAATATACGGTTCTGCTTTGGCACAATAACAGTATCTTCCTGCTACATGAAAAACAAATAGATAAAAAGAAATATGCATGCCTCTTAGCTCAAGTCAAGAATGCTGCGTACCACTCCTTTGATACGGTGAAAAGATGCACGCCGACCCCCTGTAGTGTTCTAAGAAGAATCCGCGTGGTAATCTGATCACACGCCAGCAAGGAGTTGGCAACTTTATTCGCATCTCTTGCGTTGCTCGATGATGTCACTTGATCAAGCTTTTGAGTTGGAGCAAGTGATCCTACCAACTTTACTTCACATGTAGCCCCCAACCATAAAGTTCCCAATTCAAAAGCTAGCTACAAGATCTATTAATTTCCAGGTCACCACAATGGCGATCACAGTCAGACGTGGACCCTTTGTCAACGGTAGATGATGATGCTTATCAAACAAGGAATGTTTAAATCCAACGGTGGTTCTTCTTTTGCAACATTAGGTCAGTGAAAAAGGAAATCTTTGCTTCAAGTCTAGTTTAAAGATATTGCAAGTAAGCTAGAATGTTCATTTGTTTTGGAAATTCTAATAAGCGAAGTTTCGAATATGAAATTATAAATTTAGTAGTAATAGGTCTTTTAATCACTAAAATATCACTGAATGTCCTCAATCATTCACTCTCTTTTTTCTTTATTCATCATGCTCTCATGGTCATGGGAACAGTACACTAACAGTTATGAGAAGAAGATGACTGTAGTCTTTAGTGCTTACCTGTAATACCAACCATTTGGGAGGAATCCAAATGTGGAAGGATGGACAAAGAAATAAAACGCGACACTTTTTCTGACTTTTCGGTATGTACAAATTCTTTCTTGTGATCATGGACGCAGCACCGTGAGAGGAATCGAATTTGTGTCTGGCAAGGAATAGGAAAATCAGCAACTTTCCTTGTCATGTGGAAGGATATTCCACCAGAAAAACAAATCACCAGTGAACCATCACTTCCACCATCTGCTTAACAACCAAGCAAAATGCAGAGAAACCATGGAAACGATGACTTCCACCAGCCACTTTTAAACACTTTCTCGGAGACCCTAACCTTAAAGCAGCAAGTTGGAAACGATGGAACCCAGAAACTTGTGATCTTCATTCACTATTGTAAGGATCGTAGAAGAAATCTATGCTGCAGAAAATTTCAATGAATTTTGAAGGACGATTTACTCTGGAGGATAAGCAAGAATCATGTCTCGCTGTCAGGCGAAAACATTGGGGGTGCATTACTTCAAAACGGGTAATAATTAATGAGCAAATGCAGAAGGATGAGGTAGAGTGCTCCTAAAATTACCCTTCCATCTATGCATATATATTTGTAAAGACTATCAACTGTCTGAAACAGATAACCACCTAATCATTAGAAAAATAAAGAGACATGGTAGATATGGGATTTTACGAGGATTTTTCCAGTTTCTCTATGCTTCCAGAATTATGAACGAGGAAGAATAATACATTCAGCAACGCACAAGTATATATCTGGAAAAATAGCAGAGTGAACAGCAAGTGATACTACAATTCCTCTGCCAATTTTTATCAGAACATGGAAAGAAAAAAAATTGACTCTAGTGATAATTAACAGCAGCATGGTCAAGTATCCCCTCTATTCCACTTGTAATATATTGTGGATTATCAGCCATTGCAAAACATGCATGCTTCAGCCAACTATCTGTGACTGTGAGCAGACGCATGCTGCATTAGATACACGGTGGGAACAGAGCTTGCAGAGGCAATTGGTCCCCCGGCCGGCAGCCTATGGTTGGAGTCCCTTAAATGCCAACTCCAGCAAGGGCTGGAGTATGATTAAGGGGTTGCTTTCCAGGTCATCTTTGAAAAGCCAACAACAGCCGTTCCACCTGCACCAGTCATTGGCCCTTGTTTGTGTTGCAGATGATTCTCCACTGCCAACGCTAGTGATGTCATGGACGCTTGATCTCCTCCCGTTCATGGAGTTCACAGACGGATGAAGTACTTTGTGCATGACTTGTCGCCACCCAAACAGGGGTCCTTTACAGGGCAAAAGTTCCTAGATATATATATATAAGCTCCTATAATCATTTTTTTCAGTTGTTTTAAATTTCGCATAAAATTATTATATATTATCGTTATTATACAAAACTTTTATATACAAATTTTTATTACATAATTTACTATCAACACTATTTATTTCGTTACTCTCAATTTTAATTTCTATAATTATTAGAATTAACTATACAATAGGTAGAATGAAAACAAACATACCTAAAGAAGAAATAATGGGTTTCATCACACACATGGCCGTGCTAACGGTACAAATTAAAAAGGACGTAGCTGCTCAAATCAGACAATTAAAATCAAAAAAAGTAACATTACACGTAATTTAGTAACTAACAAGCATGAATAAGTTGTCAGTAATTGTTTTGATTATCTGTTATCATAAGCCATTACACCAGCCAAAAATTATTCTGATTAAATATCACTTTGTGTGAAAGTGAAATAAACATAAGCGTGGAGGTGTTTATGTTCTTCGGAAATTTGAAAAATGAAAAATCTAATTTTTTAAAATTTTTCATATTTCTTTTTCGGTTTCTTGAATTTTTAACATGTTCAGACAAACTTTAAAAATAAAAATTTATGTGTAAAATACGATCGATTGTTATAGATGTAAATAGATTGAATATATGGTATGGATGCTGCTATTACCATTTTTCTATCCATTCTGAAATAATGAATATTGACATAATTACAAATATAAGTAACTTACATATCCCTTTCTTTAAAATAGATGCAAATGCATACAAGATATCAGATACAAGTAACATTGATTATGATACGCATACAATTAAACATATAGCACTCAATAAGAAATTTTTATGAAGGTAAAGCTGCAAACGATCGAGCTTACTGGTGGGTAGGTTCGAATGATTCATTTACAAAACAATATTAAGTATGAGTAAGCATTGACCATTGATTTTATATGATTTAATATTTATTTTAACATTAATATATTGACGTGGAATCGCTGGCCTATCAACCCTCAGTTACTTCCCTCTTGAACGGGCCGGCCCACTGTGATGTCTGAGTCAGGCCTAGGCCCAGTCAGCTGTGCTCCTCGGCTTTACACGACGGCGACGGCTATGATGGACGAACGCATGCTCACCTCTCTTTAAGTCCAGGATGGTTTCCATGGTCTTTTAAAAAAATCAAAGCAGAATGATTGAGTGCATGCAACAGACCTCCATTTGGGACGTTGCGTGAATCACGTGCTTCCCTACCGCTTTACGGGTAGTTTTTTTAACTTTAATTGTTAAAAAGAGTTGAAGTAGTTGATTTCGTGAATATAGTTGAAATTATATAGTAATTTAAGTGATAAAAATTTATACGTTAAAATCTTATAATAATAATGACATTAAAAGTGATTTTAGAAGTTAAAAAAATCTACTTGTAAATACATCTGTAAATTAGGCCAACTTTAATTTAGTTTATGTGGTCCAATACGCATTAACCTTATTATTATCCAGCATGGTCGGTTGAGATTGGGCCGTGCCAGTACTGTCCATGGGTTCTCACGATGCAGTTTTGATCCGTGGGCTGCACTGCAATAATTAAAATTAATAATTATGTCTAATAATTAATTAATAAAAATATCTTATTTATATATATTGTAAGACTTAAGATTCAAACTAATAATCAATGAACGATATGTGTTACCTAACAATCACACCATACCAAATTTATTAAATAAATAAATTTAAAATTATTTATTTATTATTTCTCAGGCAATAAATGATAATTTGTAATTTTATTTTTATTGTTATTCAAGGAATTCGATGCAGCGTGATGTCGAATGATATACAATTTATTGGCTACGAATTTAAAGTTGTATTTAAATAAAATATTTTTATATATTAATTATTATTTAAAATATTTATTAAATTTAAATTGATCAAACCACGACATTATCAACATAATTCAGACGAATCCATACCAACAAGCTGTATTTGAACTCCTCTTCAAAATGGTTGATATAGCCTAATCTAAAACGAATGAGAATCTGTGCTTACGGAAATAATGAAAAATGGAAATATTAGGAATTCAATTTTCATTACAGAGGCATCTATGCATTTCTCCTTTTATGGGAAAATAATATATAAATAGGGATGAAATTTTTTTCCTATCTCAAACATTCAAAAAAGAGAATAAAAAAAATACACTCTGCCTTTGTCGCTCATTACTTGTGTTCTTGTCCTTATCTTCGTCAAAAATAAGGAAAAGTTGTATGGCTATCTTCCTCTGTCACAATCTGCTAACAAAAATTATAAGGTTAATTATCTTTAATTTAATTTTTTTTTTTTTAGAATTTTAATTCATGTCTTACATAAAATACTTGAAATTTCAATTTTATTCAATTTTCGTACGTGCATAAATACCTTCACTAAAAATTAACTTTTTTAATATTTTCTATCATTTTTATTTATTTTCTGGTTATTTTTATGTGCACAACATTTTCAAGAAAATTTTGTTGATACGTTGAGTAACAGACAACTATTAAAATTTAAATATTAGAAAAAAATTATAAATATTAGTGCAATTCTGTTTAGCGTCTCCTTTCCGATCCGCTGCCCTTGTTGTCCCGTCGTTAACATATCCCCCCGTTCGTCCCTCAGCCACCTGCCAAGATGCGACGGTTCGACAACTTGATCGTTACGGTGGAACCAACTGATAAAAGTATGGTTGGAGTTAAGTTGTCCCTTTTGGAGAAACTATTGTCTTTATTCGGTCAAAGTTTAAATTTTCACCGTCATGTTGTATTGTAATTACGTGTCTATTTGTATACTTAAAAAATTATTTTTAATTTTTTTTATAAATTTGAAAAATACTTTTTTCTGTTTACAACTCGATGCAATTGAATCAGCTGGTTTGTGAGAATAGAGTCACGTATGAATTGTTGTTTATTTTTTAGTTTTTAGAGGAGGCAGGTGTAAATTTAAAGAAGAGGTAAATTATTTTTTTACCGGACCTTGTGATTAATTAAGAAGATTTATTTCTTTTAAGAGGCAAAATTGTAGTTTATAACAGATTTACGTATGACTGTATGAGTGGAGATTCAAATTTAAAATGTTGAAATTTTAAAGAGATTCTCACAATCAGCAATTCATTTAATTTCTTAATGAACCAGAATAACTTATCCGTTAAATTACGATAGCATTCACAATTTTTTAAGATTTAAAATTTAAAAATATATAAAAAATACTATCGTTATCAAAACAAATTTTTTTTTAGATTTATTTTTCCAAATAAATGTTTCTATAATTTTTTTCCGTCATGGATTTCTAAATCCTAATAAAAATAAGGAATATGGCTACCTCTTACCAACTCCTCGTTAACGTCAACGTTGAAACTTGCCATGATCACATTTTGTTTAATCTGTAGCCACGGCCGATTGAATTTATAAGAAATACATCCTTCTCGGGACCGTAGCCGTAGGTGAGAACCATAAGATCATTATTTCTATTAAATTCATACGGCCGTGGCTATTAAAATTAAATAAATGCGATGTGATGCGACGTTTCAACGTTGACGTAAACGAGAGGTAGGTAATATTAGGATTTAGAAAAGTTATCTATATCTCCAGAAAAATAAACATGATCTGGAAAGATAAATCTGTTTTTTTTTTTTGATAGTGATAGTATTTATAAAATTTAAATCTTAAAAAAATTGCGGATACAATCATAATTAAACAAATAACTTATTTGAGTACATTAAGAAATGAATTTTCTTATTAATCACAAGTTTTGGTAAAATAATTTACCTCTCCTTGAAATTTGCAGATACAGTCTTAGTTTTAATTTTAATAACTACGAAGAATTAAATTTAAGAGTAATTTTGTAAAAAATATTAAAATTACGTAATAAATTGTGAAATAAAAATTTATATATAAAATATATAAATTTGTATAAAATTAAAATTAAAGTTAAAATTACGACAATTGAATTCAATTGCATTACATATTAAAAAAATAAAATCAACCATAAACGACAAACAATGGTAAAATTGAAAATTAGTTTAAACTTTTGTGGTATTTAACAAACATCATTTTTAAATTTTAACTTCACCGAACACAATCTTACGGTGGTAATTGAAAATTAAGTTTAATTCGATTATAAGTAAATTAAATTTAAATATAATTTTAAGCTTATTACGTAAAGTAAGTCAAACACTTCTTCACTCGATCCCTACCGTGAGCCGGAGAGGTTGCCTCTTCCAACCGACGTACGGGAAGGGGAAAAAAAAATCGGTGGTTGGCGATTTGACTTGTATACCTGTGGGGTACATTTACCCGCGGAATAGCGTAAGCATCGCTAAACGAGGGACACTCTCGTCCGTCGATTGGATGCGACACTGCTCTTCCACGGAATGCGTCGGAGTGACAGATCGCAGTGGGACCTTGCGAAGTATGACACACAACCGGTCGTGGAGCTATAAAAATGGAAGCCCCCCGCCGAGAGGCCAAGGAGGGGAGAAGAATTGAGGGAGGACGACGGACGACCCGAGAAACGAGAAGGATAGAAAGGAAGCTGAGAATAGTGAACTGGCAAGGGAGTGTTCCGCTTGCCCGTCTCTCCGCACCGTTTCGCCCCCCGTTCGATCTCGCGGATTCGGGTGGGGGCGTGATCGGTTGGGAAACTGTGAGTTTTCCTTGGCTCTCGATCTCTTCTCTTGCATTGTGCTACGGTTTTCCGTTGCTGTTGGCCTCGCTTTCGAGGGAAGGAATTTGTTGTGGAGTCCCGGAAGTTTGGATCTACTTCTGTTCTTCCTTGTTTCCGCATATGCGAGAGCAAGAGGCGGGAGTTCTCGATGGGGATTTGCTTGATTATGTTTAGATTGGGATTTTTCGATTCGTACATGCTGATATTCCAATATTTCGAGCATTTTTTATGTTTGTTGTGGTTTTTTTCTGCTAAATTTTCTTAACATGTTTGGTGAATGTCCCGGGAAAACTGTGACGGATGCCGTGGCTGGCATTAAACGCATGCAAGCGTAAATTGCCAATGCTGAGATTGTAGTTCTGTTCGATTTGAGAAAGGTGTGTGTTCGTTGAGCTGGTAAATCTTGGAACCTTAAACCTGTCTTTCGGGAAAACCACAATTAATGAAATTTTGCACGTCCACTTTCATGTCAAGTTCTGAAACATTCATATTGATTTTTTTTCTTTCCTTCGCCCACTTCCTTTTGCTATGTATATTTACATAAGAGTGTTCTTCTCTGTTAACTTGTTTTTTCTTATTATATTGCACGTTTTTGTTTAGATTGTGCGTTTCATGTTTATGGGATTTCAATGATATTTTTTTATTGCATTTGCTTTAAGAAGACACTTGTGACGATGATTATTTTCAGGTACATAACATCAGGGTTTTTCTGAGACCGACAGCCAACTTTTTATTAGTTGGACTCACTATGTGCATTGTGATGTCAATTATCTGGGTTCTGGGGTAGAACACAGTACTTGCTGATGCTTTCTTGTTAAATAAGCTGCCTTCCTTTCTGGTGCAATCTTATATCGTACTGGATAGCTTGATACATTGTAAGGTTCAGCTTTGCACAAAACGAAAACATGATGATCGACAGCGAACTTCTGCTAACATACCTTTACCTTCTGATGTACATTGTACTTTCTTCAGGTGTCATTTTGTACAATAAGGTGAGACAATTGTACACTATCTTTTTCTATTAGTGCATGAGTACATTCTGCATGATTTTTGCCCCTTGGAAATGGTCAGGCTTTATGAACAAAAACATCATCCATCATGCTTTGATTTTTTACATTGCATTTTTGGTATTGCCTCATTAAAGTTAAGTTTCTGACATTATCTTATTACTGAAAATGTTGGGTTTTGGTCTGAATCTCATTGAATATTTAGAAAAACGGAGTCCACAATATGTTACATTTAGGAGTTGAATATTATATTACTAAATTGTCTGCTCTTTTTCTCATCTGCTTTTTTTTTCTTTTCTTTCTCATCTGCTTAACCAACATGTTGTTTGTGTTTGATGTTTTGCAGTGGGTCTTATCTGAAAGGCATTTCAATTTTCCCTTTCCTATAACACTAACCATGATTCATATGGGCTTCTCTGGTGCTGTTGCATTTCTGCTTGTTCGTGTTTTTAAGGTATGCTGCTTCCTCTTGAGATTTTAGTGATGGTTGTGTTTCAGTTTAATCCTCTCTATCACGTTTTGCTTCTAATGTTTACATTTTCTTTTGTTTCTAAATTGATTTATGAACAAAATTCCTTATGTTGGAAATCTAGCAATGTGTCACCTGAACATGATGAAATTTATCCTTTTAGAAAAGAAAATAAAACAGTGTGCCTTTGTTTATTTAAAATACACTATTCAATTGGAAAGTTATGCAAAAGTCTGCTAAGGGACTATAGAATCCGGTATGCATTTATGCTTCCCAGGTGAATCTGTGATAGTAAATTACTAATCATAACTAGAAGTCAAGTTTCACTAATCATGATTATGAATGTTTTTGTGGTTAAAATGTTGTTTCTTTTGCATACTGACCAACCATTTATTCTCTTTCATTATGCTTTTTTATTATAGTTCTTTCAAACAATCAATCATATAGTCAATAAGAAGTTCTATACATGCCAATTGTTTCAGTTACTTTGGAAGTCTAACATTTTTTTTTGAGAAAAATGTTAGCATGCTAACCTACATTTGGCTCAAGTTTTGTATCTTTTAATTCCCTTTCCTAATGGTCAAAATTTCAGGTCGTAGCACCAGTCAGGATGTCCTTTCAGACGTATGTTTGTTCTCCTTCTTTTGATTATTCTTAATGCTATTGTCCATTTTGTAACACAATTCCGTGAATAGTATTTGAAATGTCATTTTTTCATTCGCAGATATGCTACATGTGTGATTCCTATAAGTGCCTTTTTTGCATCCAGCTTATGGTAAGCACTAAGACAATGCTAACAGTCATAATACTGGCACATACCAGGATTTTGTTTCAGACGCCATGTGTGTTTGTTGCTAGAATTTCATGGTACAATGAAAATATCATTAAAAAAATGAAACTCAGATTTTGTTTTAGACAGTAATCAGCATTTTCATTTTGCAATGATATTTTGCAACTCATCTATCAGCATGCATATAGTACTAGTGACACGTTGAGTACTGATGAGAATAAAATTGTATAACCAAAATGACCAATCATGTAAGTATATCTTTGACGTGACTGCACTGTAGCATTTTTTATATTTTGTTTATTGTGCAGGTTTGGAAACACTGCTTATTTGTACTTATCTGTTGCCTTTATCCAGATGCTTAAAGCCTTGAGTGCGTACTTTTAGCATTTTATTACATATGATCCACTTATGCTAGTTGATTTCATTCTTTCATCATTCTTAGCAAAATTTCTTATTTCTTAGTTATTACTTGTTGCAGTGCCAGTTGCCACATTCCTCATGGCTGTCATTTGTGGCACTGATAAATTAAGAAGTGATGTGTTACTGAATATGTTGCTGGTCAGTGTTGGGGTTGTTATATCTTCATATGGGGAGATACATTTTAATGTAATTGGGGCAATGTATCAACTTACTGGTATACTGGCCGAAGCTCTCAGGCTTGTCTTGACTCAGGTTCTCCTTCAGAAGAGAGGGCTGACGCTGAATCCAATCACTAGTTTGTACTACATTGCACCCTGCAGGTATACAACTTCATTTGTTTTACCTTCTGAACCATCTTTGATTTTCACTTCGGTACCCTCATCTTTAAACACATACGCTCTAGTAAACTCAATTTTAACTGTAACGCACTTTACTCAAAAATTCCCAAAATATTTTGATAATGACCAACTCACCATCTAGTGGATTGCAGGGAAGATCTCTTCTTACAAGATATATACCCTTGCTTCAAAATTTGTCAAATTTTCTCTTCTTTCTCCAAACTATTCTTATCTCATCTTTTTATTTTCAACTCAACATGTTTACAGTCATTGTCCTTATTACCATGCGCAACGTCATTACAGGAACAAAGAGAAGGTCCAACATCATCAAATAAATGGAAAATTGATATATCATGTGCAATCACTAGGGGTGTACATGGTTTGTTAGAATTGGTTAATCAAATTGAACTAAAACACTTTTAATGATTTGATTTTATTAAATGGTATGTTATGGTTTAGGTTGGTTTACTTTTGAAACTGTTGGGATCAGTTTAGTTTTTGGTTCTTAGTGTGGTTAACAGAATCAGAATTAATATATTTATCGGTAATTTATTTAGTGTATTGTAATATATTATATAGATTTTAATCTTGATTGTTAGATCTTCTTTCTTAATTTACATTGTTTATTTTAATATTATAAAGATTTTATTTCAATGATAGTGTGATACTGTTATTTAGCTTGAGGAGTTGAAATTTTTGACTTAATCATCTGTCTGTTAATTAAAAATTCCTCTATTTGTCTTTTAGACATTTGGTTTTGTCATTTACACATTTAATTTCTTAATTCATTACTTTTTTTGGTATAATGATGTTTGTTGATGTCTTGTGATTTCTAATTAGTGCAATATTATTGTGTTAGTTATAGTATTATTTAATTATTTACTGGTATATTTTGTCATTTAAATTAGAATCAAGCTTAAGGAGTTGAAATTTTTGACTTAATTATCTGTCTATTAATTAAGAATTCCTTTTTTTTGTCCTTTAGACATTTAATTTCTTAATTAATTATCTTTTTGGTATATTGATGCTTGTTGATGTCTTGTGATTTATAATTAGTGCAATATTATTGTGTTAGTTATAGACTTATTTAATTATTTACTGTTATATTTTGTCATTTAAATTAGAATTAAGAACTGATTAGAACTGACCAATTTCTTAATGATTTGATTTGGTTTGGTTTCAAAATTTCTTGAACCACTATGGTTTGGTTCATGATTTTGCTAAATCGAACTCAAATGAATTGTGTACATCCTTAACAATAACAATAGCAGGTCCAAAATGTTCATGGTAAATCATACAAGTGTGATACGACCAGGTCAGTAAATATTCAAGAAGTAGATAAATCTTGAACAGGAATTAGCAATTACATAGTATTCATACAGGGAACAGATTCATACCAAATCATACATGGTGAAATATAATGCATTAAAAAACTCTGGCCAGAGGAGGGTTCCTTCCTCACACAAATTTTGTTTTCTATTGGAATACTGTCAAAAAATTGTGGATTTGGAGGAGAGGACGAATATACTCTGAAGTTGCCTGACCAGAGGTCAACTAGGAAGAGGATGATTTGTGCGTGCTGCAATGGTTGTTGAACATTAATGATATGAATCATATTATCCATTCCTTATAGGCTCCATTATTGTTTGAATCTATTCCAATTTACAATGTTTTAATTTTATTTCATTCATGGCATTCTGTTCTTGTAGCCTGGTAATCATCCTTCAAAGATCTATGGCACCAATTTTTCTTATTTTCACCTCTACTGTTTCATTGATGTAGCCATGGATATATGATATATATATTTATATTTGTTTGACAGATATCAATCGTATTGCTCATTCCTTATAGGCTCAATTATTGTTGGAATCTCTTCCAATTTACATTGGTTTAATTTCATGTCATTCATGGTGTTTTGTTCTTGTAAGCCTGATAGTGATCATCCAAGATCTGTGACACCAATTTTTCATATTTTCATCTCTAATGTTTCAATGAATCCATGTAGCATGGATATATGATATATGTTTTTTTATATTTGTTTGACAGATCCATTGTTTCTTGACATTGGCAGTTTTCTTTTTCTGTTTGCACCTTGGTTTTTACTGGAGAAGCCGAAAATGGAGATTTCACATATCCAGTTCAATTTCTGGATATTTTGTTCAAACGCACTTTGTGCTCTAGCATTGAATTTCTCTGTATTCTTAGTTATCAATAGAACTGGGGCAGTTACCATTCGAGTTGCTGGAGTACTCAAGGATTGGATACTAATTGCTCTTTCCACGGTTATATTTCCAGAGTCTTTCATCACTGGACTTAATATTATTGGATATGCTATAGGTATTAATCACTAAAAGTTTATTTTTATATTGCAAATAAATGAATCTTAAATTTTTTGTGCATAATTGGAGGAGTTTCATATTTAAGTAATCATTCATCATTGCAGCTTTATGTGGTGTTGCAATGTACAACTACATCAAGGTGAAAGAGCATCGGGCTTCAAATGAACTTCCTGAAAGCATTCCTGACAGGTCAACAAAGGTATGGTGCACATGACTGCTTTATCTTGATGGAATTGAGTCTGCTACTATATAAATTGTTTCTATTGGACACCTGATGTCTCTGTATTCCTCATTTGAAGTTAGTTGACATAAGCAAACAAGATTTGACTTTTTCTCTATTTATTATGCCCCTGATTCAAGAATAGTTCTTTTATATATTTTCTTCAAGCTCTAGGATTTATACTATTAAAGAAAATTCATGTCTCAAGATTTATTCATATTTAAGAATCTCAAATTTGTTTATCTAATTTAGGGAATGGTAGTAAGGATAGGAACTAGTACCCTATAGGTTGTATACCAATAATATAGTTCTGCACACTGTAATTTACATGACACATTTCTGACCTTCAGAAATAAGATATTTTGTTTATTGTATGTGCATGCTTTGAATTGTAATATGAGTATAATGACTGTGTTTACGACTTTCAACTAGTCTCTTAGAATCGTAGGAATTAAATAATCAACTTGGTTAGGCTCTTTTCTCAATTGTTGACTTTCCATGCAGGAGTGGAAGCTAGAGAAGAAATCATCGGATCCGTTTGCTGGTGATAGTAAAAATGGGAACAATTTGTTAAATGTTGGTGAAAATGATCCTGATGTGGACAACACGGATGAAGAAGCACACCTCCTTCCGTCTGGGAAACTTTCACACATAGGTAGAAGTGTACTAGGAAAACATACGGCATAGTTGAGTATAAGTTTTTTCTTTTCCAATTCTTTGGCACTTTTGAGAACTTGAAATTGGTTAGAAATATATCCGTGAGAGCATTTGTATGTCCATTCTTTGCCAAGATACATTGTATTGCTTAAATCATCCCTCATTTGTTTGGTCGGGAAACTTCAAAAACAGAAATGTTACATCAAGTAGATCATTGGAGCCAACTGGTTCGTATATTACGGTTGTGTTCAGGTTCCATATTAATGAAAGAATAACTGATTTTACCTCTTATTACTGCACTGCACTTTTTCTGTATAAGTTATCGATGACAAAATCTTCATTGCCTTGTAAATTGAGGGGGATTTTTTTTGACAATGGAAGGATGGTGATTTTGGATGGTTTTGAACTTGGGTTATTTTCCTTCAAGTATCTATTGAGTCAGTAAGTAGCACTCATGATAGGGTTGGTGGTGCTAAATTCAAGCATTGTGATGTTCCAGTTTTCCCTCTTTTGTTGATAATGAGTGTTTTATGCTTTCTTTGTTTGCGTGACATTTTAGACTTGGCACCCTATCCTCCGTGAGATCAGGATCAGGACTCGACATTTTACTCAACTTTCGTGGGTTTCTCACTCAACAAATTTATTACCATGTTTTGTTCCTAATGCGGTAATGCAGAAAGCATATGGCCTCTGGTGTACTAGCATCGTGCATCTTTCTTGCATGGCTCGGTACAACTCAGAATGTCTGTGATTGGTTGGTATGTGGTTACAGCATATATAAAGTCCTCGTTTTTAGGAAAGAATCTTCCAACTTGCCAAGCTTGCTTGTAACAGTAGGAAATTCTCTTGCCTTCGTAATTGAAGGCAACATGATGAGTCTAACCCCATGCCCTACGGAATCATTGTGGCTTTCGAGCATGAAGAAGTCTTCATCTGATACAACTCCAAGAATTTTAATTTTGACAAGTTTTTATATGTTATTATTATTATATAATTTTTTATTATTATCTTATCCAACTTGTTCTTGAAGAAGTTTTCTTCCGTCGTAGAGGTAGAAGCAGAATTTTTCCAACGAGTACGGAAGTAGTTACAGGGAAGCATACAAAATCGAATAGATAGACGACTCTGATAGGATATAACTCCTTTTACTTGGCCTTTTTACTTCAGAAACTCTGTTTTTACTCAACTTGAGATCCTGCGGTCAAAGAATCAGCAACAAGGATTCAAGACGAAAGGCACTTCAGTCGGGGGCAGGTGTGATGAGAGGACCTAGAAGAGTCAATGCTGCAGCAACGCATGTCGATCAGGACCACGGGTGCACTCCGCACTAGAATCATCAAAAAACAACAAAAGGAAGCAAGCAACCGGTTGGAACGGGATACCTCGAATCGTCGATCATCCATTAGCGTCGTGCTAGAAATAGGAAGAGGTGGAAGCATGGACAGGCAAAATCAGGCACGACACATCCGATCCGACAGGGGAACGGAAAAGGAACTTCCCATCTGGTGAAGGCGCTGCCGTGCCGGGCACGGTCGAGCGCTTTCGTCTCGTCATCCAAGAACCGGGCATCAGTAATGCGGCTGTTTCAATTAATGTTCTTTATTTTATTCTTTCCCTCCAATAACAAATACGTCAGGATGGCCGAGTGGTCTAAGGCGCCAGACTCAAGTTCTGGTCCTCGTGAGAGGGCGTGGGTTCAAATCCCACTTCTGACATTATCTGTCGTAGGTTTTT
>JAMKPZ010004112.1:0-14390 GCA_024699675.1 Amphibolis antarctica
TTTATATGCTACATATGCTGTGATGCAGAAAATAAAACTAAATTGGTGCACACTATTTTTGGATTCCATACAGCACAGACATTCAAAATTATTTTATGGAATCAGTCTTGTGAAGTTGATATCGGGGACAGGATATGATGTGAATCAGTGGCCCAGAAAATCCTTCAAGACAAAATCTTTTACAGTGGCTGAATATAAGAAATTCATTTCTCATGTATCAATTACAGACATACACCAACAATCAATAAGTGATCAGGCACATACATTGACAGGACAAGATTTATTATCTCTTGCAAAGGTTGCATATATTACATAATTAGGAGAACAAATTGGTCGACAAATTTGTGAAACTATAATCAGTACTGTTCAAAATTGGAGGACAAATCAAGGATAACTTGTACTTTTCTAATTTCTTGTTGAATTGTAATTGAAGGGTATGTTTATCCTAATTAACATTTCAGTATAAGTGATTGAATTGTAATGCAAGGGTATCTTTTTCTTATTTCAAGTGATTGAATTATTTGTATAAGTGATTTAATTTTATTTGACTGAATGCTTCCATTTATTCTCTAATCCCAATACTTTGTTAAATAATCACAAAAAGGGGGACACATACTGTTCGGACTTAAAGCAATAGATAACTATACTTAAAATAATAGATAATTACACTTAACATTGTTAACTTTAGGTGTTTTAAGACCATGACAAAGTAAAATGCAACATCAACTTAATTGAAAAGGAAAAAAATAGATAATTACAACATAAACATAGTTTGGTGATCATCAACATAATCCAAGTTAATTGTTTTAAATATTTAAGTTAATGCTAAATTAATTAGCACTCGAATGTTCGATTCACCTTAAGTGTTTTAAATATTTAAGTTAATGCTAAATTAATTAGCACTCGAATGTTCGATTAAGTGTTTTAAAAATTTAACTTAGTAGATTAAATATGTTTAATATTTAGAACAGTTCAGAGAAGTAATGTGAATGGATATAGTTACTTAAATAAGTGCTACATATGAATATAGTTCATGAAATATCACCGTAGAATGTCACGTGAAATTTTAAGTTCACACATGATGAGAGAATTGGCGTTTTATGTTAAAAGACTGGACGATTGTATTAAAAGGCCAGCGTTTTAACATTCACGCGTGACTTTTTAAGTTAGGCGCGTGTGTTGTAAAGTACACGTGGTGTGTGAATAGTAGTTAGGCGTTTTAAGAGTATCTCACTAAGATTATTATGTTTTGATGATGAATACTTAATTAATGTTTAATCATGATGTGATGGTAATTTAACAGTCATAATTATATTTACTAATTATCTATTTACTTATTACTTCAACGTACTAGACATATTATTCAGTTAATGCTAAATTATTTAAAACTATACCCATTCGATCTAGGTTAAGTGTTTTTAATTATTTGATCAAAATCCTTTTTAATTCAAATTGAATTAATTTAAACAAAATTCCACCTTAATATTTTAAGTTAGTAGATGACATATGTTCAATATTTAGAACACTTCGGCGTGATATTGGAATGAGTGTAGTTACTTAAATAAGTGTTACATATGAATATAGTTTGTGAAAAATTAGAGTAGAATATTACATGAAATATTAAGTTCACACATGATAAGAGAGTCAGCATTTTATGTTAAAAGACCGGACGATTGTATTCAAAGACCAGCGTTTTAACATTAATAGCCACGTGTAGGGTGTGTACTTTAGAACACATCGCCTAACGTAAAAAGTCACGTGTGTATATTAAAACGCTAGTCTTTTAATACAATCGTTTGGTCTTTTAACATAAAACACTGATTCTCTCATCACTTGTGAACTTAAAATTTCACGTGAGATTCTATCGTGATTTTTCACAGACTATATTCATATGTAATACTTATTTACCTAACTATACTCCTTCAAATATTAACTTGACGGCCATACTATACAACACACATGCCTAACTTACAAAGTCATGTGTGAATGTTAAAATACCGGTCGTTTAATACAATCGTCCAGTCTTTTAACACAAAACGCCGATTCTTTCATCACGTGAATTAGACATGACAACTTCAGTTAATGACTAAAGGTATTATTGAATAGCAAATATCTTTATGGTAAGATCCGATTATAAAAATTTGACAACTTTAACCTCTAATCTCTAAGCATATATAAGGCTTAAATTCATAATGCCCTGTGACCTAGTCTTCTTGACAGTTACGTGGTGCATCACTTGGAGAAGAAGCTTCAGTGACAGTAACGTAGGAATGACACGTGGAAAGAAGACCATTCAAGTTTCACAGCTACTCCCGCGTATATGGCAAGTTAAAATTGGCAAGGTTGATGAAGAGATACAACTGTTGAAGTCGAGGTATGACTTCTCTCCTGAGGTTTTTGAAGTTGTTGTTGAGGAGAAGAAAAATGCAAAAAGAGATAATTGGCGACTACAATTATGGTCGCAGGGAGAAAAAATACACAATATCAGGTGTGCTGAGCGATATGTCTTACAATCATTTACTGATTCAATGACATCGCTCAGTACATTTGAAATAGGACAGTCTTCAAGACCTATTGAAAGAAGACATAACAAGCCTGCTCCAAAGCCGAAGAAGACTAAACCCATTCATCCACAACCGTCAACTTCAGAACGATTCACCCTTAAAAGTAGGGTTGAAGAGTTTGAAGATTGGTTTAAAACCACTACTACATAAAAACAAGTTGAAGTGGTCACTTTAGATAGCTGGAGCAGTAGTTCAAAGTCTGTTAGCAATGAGGGTGAAAATGAAGGTCTGTGAATAGGTAAAACATTTTTGTTATCTTTTGAATTGAGTTGTTTTCAAAAGGTGCTTAATAATTTTGAGAAAAAAGAAGTGACTATTTCAAAGTCATCTCTATTTATAGTTGATGCAATTCCAACAAAATTGTCAAGTTTTGCTGTGCATGACTTTTGTGTGAAGAATGTTTTTAAAGGCGCATCATCATTCAGTTTGATAAATAAAAGGAATGATGTTACTGAGTATGTATTTAAAATACATGGCATGACAGATTTCGAGCTTTTGTTGAAATGCAAAAGTATATCGATAGGAAAGAAAGACTTCCATGAATTTATATTCAATTAATGAGGCAATGAAAGTAAGAAGATGCTCTGGTAATGAATATTCCACCATAGTGTGAAAAGTATATTAGAATTAATGATGAATCAAATGGTATACTTATAGTTATTGCTGAAATAGTTTTTACAAAGACAAACAGTTCTCCAACAGATCGAACGGACAACATTGAAGACATTTTGAGAAATTTAAAATCACAATAGGCACTATCTATCTCCGTGGAAGAACAACAACAACTTTCTGACACAAGTGATTCTTAGACATTGGGTGAATATTTGTAGAGCATGAAGAAAAAAAATTTTGATGCAACTGTTCGGACTAATGCACAGGAACAGGTTGAAAAAATATTACAGTTACAACAAATATAAGAACCAGTTTCTGAACATGTGTCAGTTATTGAACAAACTATGGAGGAAGCTACAAAACATTAGCTTTCAGATTTAATAGAAGAGCATTACAGTCCTCCAACAATCTCTAATCAACAAACCATAGAAGAATCTCTTGATTTGCAAACTGAAGAGAAGTATGTAAATCAATAACAAGAGACTTCAGACAGATAGAGAATGTTGAAGATTTGCCAAGCACTTCTCATTCATTTTCTGAGGAAGGTATGACAGTAAAAAATCTATATTTTCGAAATTAGGAATGTCTAGACAATTACCATAAATTTTTGAATCTTGAAATATTGTATGAAAGGCTTATAAACTTTACAGATTTACAATAGATCAATGATCTCTTATAGTTTCAAGGTCTGCTAGACATAATACTAGCAAGCTGTAAGGTAGATGTATTTAGAGAAGTGATAGCTGCTTTTTATGTTAACTTGTATGTTGAGGAAGACAGATTATTTAACAACATTGATAATACTATTTTTGAAATCACTCCTTAGTTGGTATATGATACTCTTAAATTGACAAATAATGGTGTACAATTAGATACAACATCTTTGAACTTGTTAAATTAGAACATCAGTTCGATAGCAAGAACTCCTCATTCACATGGAAAATTACAATATGTTGATGAACTCAATGGCAAAGCGAAATTTGTATCCAAAATTCTGCAAGCATAGATTTTTTAGAAGAAAGGGCATGGTGAATATATCCAGAGAATTTTTTTATATGCCACATATGTTGTGATGCAGAAAATAAAAATGAATTGGTGTACACTATTTTTGGATTCCATACAATACAGACATTCAAAATTATTTTATGGAATCAGTCTTGTGAAGTTGATATCGGGGACAAGATATGATGTGAATCAGTAGCCCAGAAAATCCTTCAAGACAAGATCGTTTACAGTGACTGAATATAAGAAATTCATTTGTAATGCACCAGTTACAGACGTACAGCAACAATCAACAAGTAAACAGGCACATACGTCGACTGGACAAGTTATCTTCTGCAGAGGTTGCGTATATTACACAATTAGGAGAACAAATTGGAGGAGAACTTAAGGATAACTTGTACTTTTCTAATTTCTTGTTGAATTGTAATGCTAAGTGATTGGAATGTTTGTTTGCATAAGTGATTGATTTGTAATTCAAGGGTATTTTTATCTTATTTAGCTTTTTAGTGAAAGGTGGATTTATTAATTTTATCTGTATGAATGCTTACAATTATTCTCTAACCGCAATACTTTGTTGAATAATGATAACAATGGGGACATATAGTTCAAAATTAAAACACTACATAAGTACACTTAAAACAATAGATAATTATACTTAACATTCTTAACTTTAGGTGTTTTAAGAAAGTCAAAAAGTAAAATACAACATCAAATTAATTGAAATTTGAAAATTGAAAAGGAAAACAATAGATAATTACAACATCAAATTAATTTGGTGATCATCAAAAAGGGGGACATTGTCGAGTATTATGTATTGATGATGAATGCTTAATTAATGTGTAAACATGGTCTGATGGTAATTTAAAAGTCGTAATTATATTTAAGTTAATGATCTATTTACTTATTACTTGAACATAACTAGAAATATTATTTAAGTTAATACTAAATTATTTAACACTATACCCATTCGATCTAGGATAAGTGTTTGTAATTATTTAATCAAATTCTGTTTTAATTCAAATCGAATTAATTTTTAAAAAAAATCCACCATAATATTTTAAGTTAGTAGATTAAATATGTTTAATATTTAGAACATTTTAGAGAAGTAATGCAAATGGATATAATTACTTAAATAAGTGCTACATATAAATATAGTTCATGAAATATCTCGGTAGAATGTCACGTGAAGTTTAAGTTCACACGTGATGAAAGAATCGACGTTTTATGTTTAAAGACCGGACAATTGGATTAAAAGACCGGCGTTATAACATTCACACGTGACTTTTTAAGTTAGGCGTGTGCATTGTACAATATGGCCGTCAACTTAATATTCGAAGGAGTATAGTTAGATGTCACATGAAATTTTAAGTTCACACATGATGAGAGAATCGGCGTTTTATGTTAAAAGATCAGACGATTGCATTAAAAGATTGACATTTTAACATTAACACGTGACGTTCAGTAGTTGGGCGTGTACTTTAAAACGCATGTGCTTAACTTAAAAAGTCATGTGTGAATGTTAAAATGTTAGTCTTTCAATGCAATCGTCCGGTCTTTTAACATAAAATGCCGATTCTCTCATCACGTGTGAACTTAAAATGTCATATGACATTCTATTGTGATTTTTCACACGTGATGAGAGAATCAGCGTTTTGTATTAAAAAACCGGACGATTGTATTAAAAGACTGGTGGTTTAACATTAACACGTCTATTCCTAAGTTGGCTATATAAAGTTAATGTCTTTACTTTACGATTTCGTGTAGAGTAAAGTCTTAATTTTCAAATATCTTTTAAATATATGACATAAATCACTTATTTGAAAATCGTAAATACCTTATTTTACTTAAATATATGACATAATATTTAATGAAAATCTCTTTTAAATCAATATTCAGTAATTGAAAATCAAAACCACCTAACTATTTCGATTGACGATACTTCTACCTAATTATAAGGTATATCCATGGAACTACCGTTTATGGATGGGTCCATAAATGGTAGTTCTGTGTGTCACTTCTTTATTTTAATGGTACTTTCGTAAAATCCTTGAGAAACACAGAAGTTAAATACTCCCTCTAGAATAGTGCATATTGTGATTAAAATTAAACACAACACATGGAAAATAATTGATTAAAAAGGGAGTATTTTTAAATATTTAATCAAAATATTTTTTAATTAAAATCGAATTATTTTTTAAAAAATCCACCCTAATATTTAAGTTAAAAAAAATCCACCCTAAATTATTTTAATTAAACACTACATAATTAAAATCAAATTATTTTAAGAAAAATTTGCAAACTTCTTTCAAATTTAATCACCGTATTCGTAATTAATGAAAAATTAATTAATTTTCATAAGTTAATTAATATAACAATTCGAAATATACGTATGTGAGTAAACTTTTAAAGTTAAGGGAGAGAGAGTACACGTCTTTTTAGGTGAAGAGAGAGAGTATTTTTAAATTTCACTTGTAAGAGAGAGAGTAATTTTTAAGTTTTTTTGAATTTTATACGTCGATCTCACGATCAATGGATACCTACAAAATCGAGTTCTGTAAGCATCTACAGAACTCATGCCCATATATATATATATATATATAATAGCTCATCTGCAAATCTAACTTCTGTGGATGAACTTAAACATTATAACTATATTGTAACATTTATGCTTAAATGTTACGATATAACTGTAATGTTTTATAAACATTACAATGTATGGAAGTCCTAACATTTATTAAGATTATTTGGAATAAGCTTCTTCAATGTTATCGAAAAATATCAATTGAAAAATTGAAGATCTCAGGTAGCCTATTAAGTGGGTACTATTAGTACTTTCAATTAACACTATAGAAAATGTGACTTACAGGGGAGTTTGTGTTTCCTGAATAAAAAAAAATCTGAAATTTTTTTTATCATTAAAATATTAAAAATTTAAAATATTTTTAATTTTAAAAAAATTAAATATAATTTTTTTAAAATTTTCGTAATATACGCAAATGATCTTATAAAATTTTTTATTTTCAAATTTTTAATATTTTAATAATAATTTTTTTTTCAAATTTTCTTTCTCACTCATTTACAAAAAATACAAACACCTCAATAGTGATGGACTAATGTCACTATAAATTATTTTAACGATTTTCTGAAAACCTTCGTGGTATTCAATTTTTAACGAAAAACCCTAACCTGAGTAAAGATTATCGCGAGTATTTGCGGGCCAAATATTTCCGAACTCGAGTTGTCACCGCTTTCACTTTATTTTCGTGTTGCTTCTTTGAAACTATTTTAAAAAAAATAAAAACCAGAGAAGTGGAATTAAGTAAATCGAAACAACTCTTTTTTTTTTCTTTTTTTTTTAAGTCGTTCGTGTAACTTTTGAGTCAAATTTTACGTATATATCTTAAGAAAGCTGTGGTGTAGATGTGACCTGCAGACCTGCTCCTTCAACTGACATTTAATACAATTTTTGAAAAAGCCTTCGGTTGAATTTGAATTTTTAACGATTTATTCCACAGACTTTCCTTGATGGGCAGGTGGAAGCAACCTGCAACAATTGAGAAAAAAACTTAGGAAGTATAATATATAGAAGCCGCCATTGAATCTATATTAATATAAATATGCATATATAATTAAGGCTGGAGGTACGGTTGGAGGTTTTTTTAACTTCTTTAAATTTACAAAGAGACTAGTTGGTGAAAAATTGATCTTATCTTATAAAAGAAATTTTTAAAAAAATTTAAGAGACGTCTCCATTCACAATCTCACTTTGCTAATATATATACATTGGTTTCATTTGGAATCAGCTTCCATCGAAAGTTAAATAAAGTTAAAAGTGAAATTAATTTTGTGAATAAAATTAAATTTACTTAGTAAAAATTTATATATTAAAATTTACGTAATAATAATGATGTTACAGGTGATTTTAAAAAATAAGGTTATAAATATAGACTTTGTTTGTTATAAATTTTTTTAATTATATTTATTATACACGTTACATTAGTAAATTAATCAAATATTTACGAGATATATGATAAATTGTAAAAAATCTTTCCACCGAACGAATACATTGGAACTGCCTCTTCAAGTGCGTGGAAAACGCCGTGGCGATGTGCTGTGGTTTTGCAAGTTGCGTAATTAAATATTCTATCGCCCTTTTCATTGCCATGGAAGATGACGTACACATCGGGTTCCGAACAGTACGTGTCATCCAGCAATTTACCGTGATGAAGGTGAATTCAACCATCTAGAGTAAGTAATATATTTACCGGGTGATAATTAAGACTTTTTTTTTTCAGTAAAAAAAATATTTTTTTAAAAAAATAATTTTGAAATTGAATAAAAAATAAACGTAATTTTGTTAATAAAAAAGATAGATTAAAAAATTTGTATGTTATCGTTAAGTTGAGAATACTTTTAGAAGTTAGAATGAAAAAAGGAACGAAATATTAGATAATGAGTTTTTCATTTTATGATTAAAAGTTATATTTAGAAATTATTTTTTTATTTTTAATTTTAGTTTTACGTGAAAATTACGTATAAAATTTTATCATAGTAATTAGTATGTAATTTTAATTTTATTTATTTTATTACTTTTAATTTTAATTTTATCTGATTATTAAAGTTAACTGAATTTCTTCAACACAAAAGTTATATTTCAAAAGATAGATGCATTGCCTTCTCGGAGAGTGACCGTACCATACGAATAAAAGATCGATTACCGCTATTTGTTTTGCTTTTTGATTTTTGTTCAAATGAACACTGCTGTATTTGCTGGTTGATAATGATATGAAACTCTACCTAGAAAAATAAAATAAAATAAAACTCAGGTTAATTGGGTGTAATCAAGGAAGATGTGATGTGAGCTGACTCTTGTTAGGGCCCTTCTTTTTTGAATTTATCTTTAATTAACAGAAAGAAAGAAGACAATCAATCAATCGCTATATATATATATATATATATATATATGAGCTTTCACTGAAAAAGCGATTTTTAAGAACTTCGATCATCAGCATGCATGCCCACCCAAAACAAATACGATTTTGCAAAATTTGATTATAATAAATAATAAATAATAAATAATAAATACAAAAGAGACTTTTATAGTATTTAATTATAAAAATCACACATTCATGATCACAGATAACTAATAACACATTTAACAACATAAACAAAAGGGAATGTAAATTTTAGCAATTCCAGGTATCTTTGTTTTACAAAACTCTACTATCACTATACTACACTAAAAATCACAAAATTTGGTAAGAATGAAGCTTAATAAGTCTCTAATCTACCAATAAAATTTTGGACAAAATGAACTTTATTTTTCCCTTCAAATTGAACTTCTTCCAAATGTGCATATTGTTAAACTATAGTGATGTGATTAGTACCTCTTTTGAAACTAATTGCATGCTATTCTAACGATCTAACCATTTGAACTAAAAGAGTAGTAAGCCATGAAACTAATTGCAGGTCTTCTATATTCTCTCACTTCTTCCACAAATTTAACCATTAAGATTTAAGTAGACATTTTGCACCATAATTTCTACAAAGAAAAGAATTAAGGGGAAAGGGAGTGATTTGTGTCTTCTGGAAATCAATGAAAAATAAAATTTAATTTTTTTTTCATTGTTAAAATTTAAAAAATTGAAAATAAAAAATTTTACGAGACCATTTGTATATATTATGAAAAGAATTTATATTTAATTTTTAAAAAATTAAAAATATTTTAAATTTTTAACATTTTAACAATAAAAAATTTTCTAAATTTTCCTTTTCACTTACACAAACCCCCCCTAAGTGAACCATCTTTTATACGGAGGGAAACCCAATAAGAAGCCTTGAGCAGCAGTTTCTTTAACGACGGCAATATAATGCTTTGCTGGGATCAAATTAATCTAGGTTTTCCTTATATTAATTATAAATGAAGTAAATAATTAAAACGACGTCAACTTATTTACGCACTCCCCGCGCGTGGTTGCCTGCGTGATTGCCACCGCGCGCGGTTCCCTGCCGGAAAAGGATAAATAATGTATTGGTCTGTAGCAGATGGTGTGGAAGCAACGTAGAATTAAATGTTGTGAATCTAATCTACGCTGATTAAACTGTAACTAATCCAAGTTAATGAAGTTTCTGTCACATCCATCGAGGAAAGTGGGCGTGATCGAGAGAAAACCATGCATAGGGACGATCCCAAACCTGTGGGCGCGCTTGGATCAATATTGCATTAGTGGGAAGTCAATATAATCTTGGTGCAGATGATGATAGGATTTTTAGTTGTCATGGTGCCAAATTTAGAGCACGTTTGAGTATGACTTTTTTAACTTTGAAAGTTAGATATGGCAGAAATTAGAGTTGATTTTATAAATAGAGTTAGAATTATATAGTAATTTAGTTGATAAAATTTTATATATTAGAATTTATATAGTAATAATGAGGTTGAGAGTTATTTTAAAAATGAGAAGGAGAGAAGCTGATAATTAGACGCATCCCAGGCCATTTCGTCAAACGATGATGAAATATAAATATCGATTCCACGGTAGACGTTAAAAGTTTGATTTGATCAAATTGCCGGGGAGGATTCTAGGTATATTTAATGAAAGATCATCGGTTGCAGCTGAATAGATCGATGAAATTAATGTCCCTGTCCTTGACCAGATCCAATTGCGGACATGAGGCGTACGCGTACGCCCACTTGGAATTGAATAGTCGATCGATCCGGTAATTAAACATGCCGTGGGAGCTGAACTGAGCGATCCTTAATTATGTCAGCACTCATGCATGCACCACAATACAGGCGGACATGAATGAAGGAGCTAGGCCGGAGGAAGCCAGCTGATCGAAAAAGGGAGGGCGCCAGCTAGGAGTTGGGTGCATGATGGATCGAAACCCTAGCTCGGCCGATCGATAAATAAATAAATGCTGCGATGGAGTTAGGGTTTCGATGGATATATAGATAAGCAGAACAGAGAGAAGAGAGGGCAAGCAACTTTGTCGAAATGTCGAAATGGGTGCGGAGAAAAGGGAGCAAGGGGCCTGCCCACGCGCACGTGGACCCACGAGCCTAAAGCACAACGAGGCCCGAGTGCCGAGCAGACGCACCCCCGAAGCCATTATTTTATTCCCGGGCCACCACCACATCTACACATCTCCTCCACTGACCACCGACGCCACCCCCATCGTCCACCTCTCCGATCCCCTCCCCTCACCGCAACCAGACGCCCGCCGCCCGGCAATTTAGCCCCCTCCCCTCACCGCAACCAGACGCCCGCCGCCCGGCAATTAAGCCCCCTCCCCTCACCGCAACCAGACGCCCGCCGCCCGGCAATTAAGCCCCCTCCCTCTTCTTCTTCCGGTACCACGTACGTGATATATGCATTGATCCCTTGCCAATTACTTAATTGCCCTCTGCTCCTCCACTAGCTCTCGATCAGTACCAGAGTTGCCGCCTACGGATCGACGAGACAGCAAGCGCCGCCGAGCACGCACTGACAGCGATCGAGCTGTGTCGAGAGGAAGACACGGTCGACGGCACGCTGGCGAACCGTTGGTGGGTTGGCCACCTGGGCCTGCCGGGCATCGAACCAACCACGTCCCAGCCTGCAGGCTCCCCCTTTCCCAGGAAACTGTGCCCGGAGATGACACTCGAAGGCGGCAACGAAGCTGGCGGTGCTGACAACGACGACGACGACGATAAGGACAACGGGGACGAGCCCAGGGAGGGAGCTGTGGAGGTTGGCACCCGTCGCCCTCGAGGACGGCCGCCGGGGTCGAAGAACAAGCCCAAGCCACCCATCTTCATCACGCGCGACTCCCCCAACGCGCTCCGCAGCCACGTGATGGAGGTCTCCGCCGGCGCCGATGTGGCCGAATGCATAGCGCACTTCGCACGCCGCCGGCAGCGAGGTGTGTGCGTGCTCAGCGGCGCCGGAAACGTCGCCAACGTCACTCTCCGCCAACCGTCGGCACCTACTGAAGTGGTCGCCCTCCAAGGCCGGTTCGAGATCCTGTCGCTAACGGGAGCCTTCCTCCCGGGGCCAGCTCCGCCGGGATCAACGGGGCTCACTGTTTATCTCGCCGGCGGGCAGGGGCAGGTGGTGGGAGGAAGCGTGGTCGGGCAGTTGGTGGCGGCCGGAGCCGTCCTGGTGGTGGCGGCGACCTTCGCGAATGCAACGTACGAACGCCTGCCGCTGGAAGAAGAGGAGGAAGGTCCATCAGACGGCGGACAAGGATCGATGACTGGAGCAGGCTCACCGACGACGATGGGAGGCAACCCAGGCTTGGGGGATCCTTCGTCGCTGCCGATCTTCAATCAGCCGACGAATTTGGTGCCGGCCAACGGAGGAGAGCTGGGACAGGACGCGTATGCATGGGCTCATGCTCGCCCACCTTTCAGAAGATTTTAATAAATTAAGATGCAGCAAATTAAGGATCGATCGAAGGGAGGAGCTGGATGTGCTCCTGCAGATCGAGGCCGCATAAGTTGTTTTCCGATCGATCTCTGCTTAAAGTTTAATTAATCAGGCATATGCGTGCTTGGGGAACTAATTAAGTTTTCTGATCTGCGATGCGTACATATATGTATGTATATATGTATGCATGTTATATTTATTTCAGCTAGGTGCTTGATACAAATCGATGTCCTCAACAAGTGTTGTCCTGTACGCCCTAATAATTAAACTACGTACGTACCCTAGCTATATGTGATCGACTTTAATCTGCGGTGTGTGCATTCTAAATTCATGACTGACTTCATTAAGTGGTTTCCTTAATTTCCTTAATTCATCAACGAATAGTGTGTGCATCTATCGATCTGGGAATGTTTCTGGGCCGGGGTATCTGCGTCCAAACTTATTTTATTTAAGGTGAGTGTTTGTTTAAAAGGTAAAATTAGTTAAAATAAGATTCATATTTTTTAAGAAATTATATATTTTATAACGTAAATTTGTGGATATAATTTTTTAATATAAAATATTAAAAGTGTTTGATAATTATTAGATGTATGGTTAAAAAAATTTAAATAAACGTTATCTTCCGAATCATATATAATACATATATATGAAATTTGGTTAACTGTTTTTTTTTACCCTTTGGTTCAATTAATGCTCGTGACTTTGTGGGAGACCTAGTTGTTTTTCCCCAGTTTTTTATTTTAAATTTGATTTGGTTCTGTCAATAAAGTTGTCAATTGTATCGTGTCGACTATCACAACATAATTTTTATGTCGACACGGTCTACACCATCAATGGGTCAGCCTAGGTACGACCCGTGACATGAAATAATACTATTTGTGTCGGTCAATGACACAAGTTTAACTAGCATGATTCTTCTTGAGACGCAGTGCTATGACCCAATAGTCGAACCAAGACCCGGCGACCTGTCTCCCCTGCTGGCCACACGACCCGTTCACGGTTCACCCCCCTCCCGCCCACGCGACTGTTCATCCCGCGGTCCCGACCGGCCAACACGACCTTTTGCCCTTCCCCCTTGAGCGGGAGGGGGGCACGGGCCGCACGGCCCATATCATCGAAGAGTCTTTGGCTCTTCTTCTTGGGATGGCAGGACCTGTCACTGTGAATCGGCTATCAACTCAATGACCCGGCAACCAACCGAATGACCTGATTGCCAACCCAGGCACAGTTCCCCAACCCGGTCGCCTGTGTATACAACCGTTCAACCATCAATATTTAAATTTAATTCAACATTCAAATATTCAACAACTTAATAAATAAGACAATAAGACAACAATGCATATAATTAAATTAATTTTTTATTTATTAATGAATTACATATTTTATATTTACATTATTACAAATTTACAATTACATTTAAAATTTTTTTACAACAAAATTAAATTACATTTAAAAAAAAATTACAAATTGAAAAATAAAAATAAAAATGTTTTAATTATGAAATATTTAAGTTTGTAAGTTGCTCAGTAAAATCTTCAACTTGATTTTATTTACGGAGTACAGCAAGCTCTTAGTCTTTCACATACATTAAAGGTTCTATTATATATTCTTTAAGCTTACATCTTTGGTCATCAAGCACGTTCCCACCCATGATTATACAAAGACATTATTGAAATTTCATATGGTAATACACTTTCTAACATTAAATATAATGAATTCCACCTATGTTGAACATTTAAAGAGAATGTTTTATGCGGCATTTCAAAAGTATCACATGTTTCATCAAATTGTTGCTACCACTTTC
>JAMKPZ010004114.1:0-24007 GCA_024699675.1 Amphibolis antarctica
TCCATGTACCTGCAGCCATGTGGGGAAATTTTTAGATACAAGCATAACAGAAGAATAATATAATTTGACATTTATATTTGTCTGCATTAAGTCGAGAAAAAAATTAAAAAATTGTGCAAGTGGATCATTGCAGGTTTAAAAGGATTATTTCTAACACAAAATAAAATGCTGTACCAGAAAAAATATAAAAGAAATAAAACTAACCCTCTGAACTAGAATTCAATATTATCGATTTAAGCTTCCCTATCTCAGCAATAGGAATATGCTCTACCCCGACTAGTCTTGCCATTGCCAATATTTTTCTTACATCATGTAGATAAGTTTTACTTGGTAGATGTCCATGTAAAAGATGATAAACATGAAAAAAAAAAGAGATATTTTCAACATATTTGTCTAACACAGAAAACAGTAAAATGCATCTAAATAGAAAATAGCACAACATTTTTGTATCAAGTGCAGTAAAATACATCTAAATAGAAAATAATACAACATTTTTCTATGTTTTTACACAACATCCCAAATATTTCCAACATATTTTCCACATCAGGAATACAACTCCAAGGCAAAAAGAAATTCAATTGAAAATCATGTAAAATAACGAAAAATGACTAAAAAAATGAAAAAAATCAAATGAAAGCAAACCTGAGGATGCACGACGAAGAAACGAAAAGGGAGGACACATGGTGAAGGAAACCTGAGGACGCAAACCTAAGGACGCACGGTGAAGAAACGAAAAGGGAGGACGCACGGCAAGCACAGAGAGGGTTTTGACATGGAGGGTTTCAGTAGGGAGGGTTTAGGTGGAAAAGAGGGTTTTCGTAGGGGAGGGTTTTCGTGAGGGGGGAGGAGGAGGGTTTTCACGATGGGTCGTGTGCGAAGAGCGGGAAGGCACAAGTTTTTATCTCGCTATAGACATTTGCCACGGCTTTTAAAAGTCATCGCTAATAATACTCATTTGTGACAGCTAAAATATATTAGCCATCACAAATGCAATCTTCCGTCGTGTTATCCTTTGTTGCAACACTTGTTTGCGATGACCTTTAAAAGCCATTGCAAAAGATAGTATTTGTAACGGTCAAAATAATATGGCCATTACAAATAGTAAATTTTCCTGTAGTGTGATATGGGTGACAAACCTTGATAATGCATGAGGGGTGATGAGGGTCAGAGAATTGATTATCAAGGAAATTCAATGAAGGAAAATCAAATGAAGATGAAGGAATTCTAGACTTACATGACGTCATTTATATAAAGATTTTTAATTTACTTACATTAATATACAGATTTTTTTTTAATTTCTATGACATGCACAAACAACTAGTTTCAAAATTTTTTCCATTTCTAGATTTTTCATTTCTATTTCTATTTCTATTTCATAGATTTCTGTTTTTTGAATTTTTGTTTATTTAAGAATACATAGATATGCTTAGAAAACCATTTGAAGTAGGATGAATAAGTGCTTAACTTAGCATTCTCTGTATCACAAATATAAATACTATTTTCTTGTAAATGATTGTTAATGTGGGTTTTTCTTAGAATATATTTTTTTCATGATACATATGTTTGATATGTATTTAATATCTAAAACTTTTCAAGAGTTGATAACTAATTTCGCATTTTATATCTTCATTCAAGAAGAATGTCCTATTTGCATTACATTTATTGCAATATCATGTACACAATTAAATAAAAAATATTTTATTGTTCATGAAAGAAAAGTATAATATATAAATGTACAATAATAAAAGAAAATATATATACAATTAATAAGATCTGTATGCATGTAATGAACTAGAGCTCTTCCACAATTATAACTCTTGAAATACCCTATATATATTGATAGAGTAAGGGCATTACAATAATTTTCCCAATCACAAAATATAATTTGGGACTTTGAATAGTTTAAGCTTGTATTCGAAAGTATTATAATATTTTAGATAGCTTAGACTTATATCTAGGAGCATCTAATATTTTGGATAGTTTAAATCATGTGCATATTTATATATATTTCAATATCGTAATGTCTTATAAATTTTGGACAATCTAAGTTAACATTTTGATATATATATATTTATATTTAAATGGATTAGGCAGTTTAAGATCTACCTGTGAGCAATTAATTTATTTTATATGTATATATGTATTTTTGTTAATTTTAGATATCAAGTTTTAATTTAGTATGAGTTTTGTTAGTCTCAATTTAATGAGAAATTTATAATTTTTTTATTTGACGTGAGTTTTAATTTAACGTGAAACTTATAATTTTAATTTAACATATGTTTGAATTTATCTTAAGTTTCAATTTAACATGAAGCTTATAGATTTTTTTGAATTAATATAAATTTTCATCTATATAAATTTTGATTTAATAAATTTACCTAAGTTGCAACTTAATATGCTTTTATGTGAAACTTAATTTCATTTGTACCGAATATGAATTTTGATTATAAGTTTCAATTTTAGTTAAATTTTGTTTCGGTATGAGTTGCATCTTTATATATTTATGCAAATTTCGATTTAATAAATTTTTATGTGTTCCTTTGTTTTTTAGGTTTCATTTGGTAGAAGTTTTTTCTTAACTCTAGGAATAGGAAAAAACAATTTTTAAAAGTTTTTGTATCAAACATCTTTTTAAGTTCCTTTTAAAAAAATTACATTGAAAATCTCTCACTTCAGTGATTTTTGATTTAAATAGAACCATACCAAACGAAGCCTTAAGTTTCTTTCCATCTGGATCGAATTTTGATCCGGTCTAAATCGTTCTCGGACTCGATCTGACCCGATATTTATTCGTTTGGATCGGACTGACTCGGTTTGTTTTACTTCGTTCTCCTTTCGTCCATTGAACTGGGCTAGGTCCAATTCAAGTTCACTTTTTTTTGTAGTTTCTTTTTATTTTAGTTGTTCGGGCCAGATCAACTTATTCGGCCCAGTTTGTTATATCAGGAGTATTTTATACATCATATCACGTGTATACACATTGTTATATATGTATATATGTATACATGTCACTTTTTATACATCATTTTACATCATATATATATATGCTCTTTTTTTTAATATAAGCATAGCATATGTATATTTGAAATATACATATGTATCTTGAATATTTGAAATATCTTGATTAATATATTTCAAATTTGACTTCATTATGTATATATATTATTTTTTATTTAGAAAATTCAAATATTTATATATATTTGAATATCGTAATATTTTATACATAAAAATGTACAATATTTAATATAGACATTTCTATGTCTTAATTGTACCCATTTTGAATATTTTCATACTTTGGTATGTAAGATATGGCTTGACTTATAACTCATTTGTTTATTTAGCTTTAGCTTTTCAGCTTCAATTTTAATGACTATAGAGAGTTAAAGTTGAAAATAATTTTTCCAAATGATATTAAAATTGTATAGTAAATTATGAAATAAAAATTTATATATGGAAATATGTGCGGTGATGATAACACAATAGTTTGTGCAAAATTGGAGCTGAAGTTAGAGTTAAGAAAACGAATGAGACCTTAGATTAGTTTTAATGTAAATTTATATATATGTGATATATATGTAGGTATATTTTTATATATATTTATTTTATTGCATTTTTATTATTCTCATTGATTATACATAGCTCTCAAAACCAAAGTTCCTCAAACTATTCTATTTGTACATAATGCCAAGTATGAAGATCTTAGTGTATGTGGATGTCTTGTCTTTGCTACAAATCTTAAACCTAAAGCCAAGTTTTATAATAGAGACCTTAGATGTGTTATTTTTGGTTACTTGCTAGTAAGAAAGGGATACATGTTATATGACCTTGATATATAGTAAACATTTCCTTGTTAGTAGAGATGTTTTCCATGTAGAAGTCTTTCCCTAGCTATAAAGATCATGAAAGAAATACTTGTAATGACCCTATTCCTATGCCCCTTCTTCAAGACAATGTTGATGTTGTGAATAATAATGAAGTCATTGATGCACTATTGACAATGACTCCAAATATATAGATCCAAAGCGAGTAAACTTAGAAATTAAACAAAAGGTATGTAAACTTAAGTTTGGAGCTAGTTGGTATATCTAGAAATTGATTTTTCATGATAAATCCCTTTATATATGGTTGTAAAATTAAGTTTACATAATGTATTGATGAAATTAATACATTAGAGAGAAATGGGAAGATGAGAAGAAGAGGTCCTAATTAAAGAAACTGCTAGAGGAGATAGAATAGGTTGTGACTCCTACTTTCCTTTCATGTGTGAGTGTGATGGAAATATTCTAAGAAATATTCTAAGTGGTTACGTGTCTTAAATAGCCATGGTGGGATTGTAATTATTTAACTTGAAAAACAAGCATAATGCAAGATACAAATATATAATTATGCATGAGATGAATGAAAGTGCAAATTCAATCATATATTGACAATTTAATTTTGTGAGATTAATTTATTTTATGATATATTAACTTTTGGGAAGTAGGCCAACCCTAAAATTCCCCAAGTAGCCCAAGATGTGCATGTTTTATTAAGAATTATTCATTTTGATGATTTAATTATAGTTAACACCAGAGTACTAACCTATATTACTAGTCTAAATGAGAAAAAAAGGAGTGGATTATTAATTAGGAAGAAAAGGAGAGAAAAAGAGATAGTGTATGCATGTTATCCTGCCCTATAAGTAGAGAAGTCATTTGCCTCTCTAATATACATTCCTATGGAAGAAGAGATGAGAAGAGAGACCTTTTGTCTCTCTTTAGATGGAAAGAGTGTTGGGCTTGTGGAAGCCCTAAGATAAGAAGAGGAGATGGTGAGAAACGGATGATAGAGAGAAGAAGTTGGAAGATATATATATATATATATATATATATATATATATATATATATGATGGGAAGTTCTTTATGCATAATTCGTTTGTCCTATTGAAAGGGATGATTAGCTAAAAGTGCACTAAACACATGTTAAAGATTAAATTAACAATGATGCGTTTGATTTTATATAAGAAATGTATTTATGAAGGTGAAAATAAAATGTAACCATGAAAAATGCATGCATTTCTTATAATATATCTTGGCATGATAGAATGCATGAACAAGTCATAAAATATCAATCTACTACGTACAAATGTGTGAACAGGTTGCAAGCAAGCAAGAATTACTATTTCATTAATCATTAATTAAGCGCTTGGAGTGGGGTGACTACAGGAGTTTAAATTAAAATACTTTCTTAATTAGTCTTGAGGTTGTCATATCTCATGTAGGAATTAACATATGTAGGCAATGTAATGTAAGTATGCTTTAGACCTTGATGAAATAGGTTTGCTTGGTGCTAAAACTCGTAATATACCTAATGAAAAATGCCTAAGATCTTGATTAATTATGCCCATGAAAACCTCCTTTGTGATCCAAGTATGTATCAAAAGAATTATTGATGAACTTATTTACTTACTCATTAATACTAAACCAGATATTTTGTATGTAGTCAATGAAAATAACTTTTCTTCCTTTTTTGAATAATCTTATATATATATGTACCCTAACTCCATCTTCATCTATCACCTCAACTCCAATGTTATCGAATCTCAGAAAAATCAACAATACTCAATATTAATATCAAGTAAAAGGATTCATCATACTTTTAGGCTACATTTGGGGTTACATTTTTCGGTTGTATTTACTATACTTTGCAATTATGTACAGCGAATTAATTAAATAGTAATAAGATGCATAGTAAATTAAGAAGAGAGAATTTACATATGAAAATTTGTATAGTAACGATGACATATGAGAATTTGAAAGAGGGAGAAAAAATCTCTCCCAAACGAGACGTTATTCTAGTAGGATTTTATTTTTATATTCATCAATGTGAGGCTTTTTACACTTTTCTTCACTTACAACTTATTTTAAATCTACATGTCCTTATAGATGGGTACATATATGAACCTCTACTTTGAAATTAGCTTCATTTAGAGAGAGTTTTAGCTAATTTCAAGAGTTTGATAAAGTTAAAGCTGAAGTTAGTTTCATAAAAAAAGTTGAAACTGTATAATAATTAAAGTACATGCATGATAAAAGTTTATACATTAGATCTTGCACATACAATAATAATAATGTATAAGTGATTTTAAAAGTTTTGACCGAAACTAATCATCTTAAATGAGATTATTGTATGTAATATTTTATCTCAAAATTAATTACTAATCGATTGAAAAGAGATTTATTTATCACGTATTAATTCAAAATTTTCCCTGTTAATTGTACCGTACATGATTGACATGCATGCGTTAGAGCCAGCTGCTTGCAAAGAATGGATATGATAATGGCCTGAACCTACAGACACACTAGCTGTGTACTGCCAGCCTGCTTCCACACTATCAATGGCTGAAATGTGACCGCTAAAATTGGTGGGTCTCCCTCTGATCAGAAGCGTCCTCCATTCGTGGAATTCAAGTCCCATTCCTTTTTCAGCTCCTTTTTCTTTTCATGCATCATGAAATGGATTTTAGAAGTTAAAAGAAGTTAGAAATAAATGAAACCTTGGATTTTAAATCCTAACACGTATGGTTAACTAGTAAAAAAGGGGGAAGAAACAGCTATCGGATGGGTTTGAAAACGAGCTACTCGATCCAACTCTCCATGCAAACTCCTATATGTCGTATACAAATTCTTATAAATAAATTATTATTTTACGATTTACTACGTAACTTTGATGTTATTTGAAAAATTATTATTAACTCTAATTTTTTGTAATTATTAAAATAAAAATATATCTTATTACCTAAAGAGGCTATCGTATCATTGTCAAA
The DNA here is from genome assembly GCA_024699675.1 of Amphibolis antarctica. NCBI lineage: Eukaryota > Viridiplantae > Streptophyta > Magnoliopsida > Alismatales > Cymodoceaceae > Amphibolis > Amphibolis antarctica. The sequence continues at coordinate 6,807 of JAMKPZ010004114.1, forward strand.
TAAACAATCGAAAATGACAGATGAATAGGAGCAGTAGGTTAAGAGGAGACAGGTAGCAGAGAAACTCCTGCCGAGTGACAAACGGCGAGAAGAACAAGACTAATAACAAAACCCACCAGCTTTGCAAACCTGCAGTCTGTATTCATCGGATCATATGTGCACGCGTACGTACGTGCAAGAGCCGAAGGGGCATCCCAACCACTGGACCATGCACCAACAAAGAACGGGTCCTCTCTGCTCCTTCCGGTCCAGGGCGAACGAGAAGACGATCGACCACCACTTCACTTTTGGATACTTAATTTCTCGCGAGTGTGCATGAATACATGTGTGTTGCCCGCTGCTTTGCTTTATGCATTCCTCCTTTATTACGTGAGTGATGTGGAAGAGAAGAATCTCCTTATCTCCCCAACTTTAGGTACGTACTATTGGCAGGTATTTGGGATTCGTCGTCCCTGGAAGCCACATGTGCGAGAGTACGAAAACGGCATGTTATGGTTCATCGCTTGCGGGTGGAATGCAAAGCAGACTGCAAAAGCCAGTGAGAAACGGAGGGTGGAGTATACAAGACAGGTAAGGTGTTCATTCATTTTTGAAGCCTTATTATATTGGTGGCGTTCATTCATTTTTGAAGCCTTATTATATTGGTGGCGTTCATTCATTTTTGAAGCCTTATTATATTGGTGGCGTTCAAGAGAGAGAGGGAGGGAGGGAGGGCTTGTGGCTTGTGATACAGGGGGCGCATCAGAGTCCCCACTTTTATTTCCCAACCAACGGACAGGAACGCTATTGTTTAATGGTGCTTAAAGAAGGTTTTCATTTTCTCGCTGGAGATGTGATTCGTCTCGTTAAAATTAATTGAGTAATAAGAAAAAAATTTATAAATCTTTTAAGATTCAAGTTCTCCGCATTTCTTTCCACGAGAAGGAGTATGTTCTAAACTTTTGTACCTGTGAGTATTTGATAAAGTTATTTTCTTACAAATATCTTATGTGTGGTGGTGTATGTGAATTGAATTAGTAAAATTTATTTTATTAAAATTAATTGATTAATAAAAAAATTCACGTATCTTATGTTTAAGTTATTACATTTCTTTTAATACCAAACTAGTTATTCCAGAGAAATGAATGGCTGTCCTTTCTTTCGGTTAGTTTAATTTTTAATTATTTTTTTATTTTATTAAAAATTAATATAATATTAATATGTTTTATAAATACTACAAAATGACAATCATGTATTAATTACTTATTAACAAATTTAAACTACTAAACTATATAAATATGTATTAAAATAAATATAAAATCTTAAAAAATTATAAAATTATTTTCGTATTCTATCATATCGGTCAATGCGTGTCGACATAAAAATGTGAAAAATCAATCAAGTATAACCAGTCAAACTATATTAATATCAAATTGATGTAATTAAATACGACTCAATTGATGAGTGGTCGGTGTTTGATGAAAAATTCATGATTAAGGAAGAGTTTGATGGTCGGTCCTCAATTGATTTCAGATTTCTCTCATTTCTCGAGAATCGGATCTCTGGACCATCGGAAATCCGCAGCATTCATCCACAACAGCGTTGGATCTGTGGCGGGCCCCACCGGTACACGCCTACAAGTAAACCCCGGTCCTCCCACCAGACCATCCTCCACCGCCACCACCGCCATGGTCGACGTCGACCGCCGCATGGTCGGCCTCACCCAGGCCCAGGCGGCGGCCCTCCGCCGCCTCTCCACCCGGGCCTCCACCTCAAGCTCCTCCTCCTCCTCCTCCACCACCTCCTCGTCCCCCGCGATCCGCAACGGCGTCCTCCACTCCTTCCTCCCGCTCGCCCACTCCATCCTCTCCCACCTCCGCTCCGCCGGCGTCCCAGTCCTCCCCGGCCTCACCCCCCGCGAGTTCGCCCTCGCCGAGGCGGAGTTCTGCTTCCACTTCCCCCCGGACCTCCGCGCCGTCCTGTCCCTCGGCCTCCCCTCCGCCCCTGGCTTCCCCGACTGGCGCTCCCCCTCCGCCCGCCCTCGACTCCGCGCCTCCCTCGACCTCCCCAATGCCGCCGTCTCCGTCCACATCACCAAGCACGACTTCTGGTCCAAGTCATGGGGTCCCAGGCCGTCGGAACCCGGCGGGGCGCTCCGTGTCGCACGCTCCACCCTCAAGCGCTCCCCTGTTCTCATCCCTCTCTTCGCCCGCTGCTATCTCCCTTCCCTCCCTTGCCTCGCCGGTAATCCCATCTTCCTCGTCGCCGACTCCCGCATCTCCTTCGCCGGTCTCCACCTCGCCGACTTCTTCGATCGCCAGTTCATATCCCCATCCCTCTCTGCCTCGCCCTCGTTCCGCTGGAGCGTCGACTCCATTTGTCCTCCTACCTCCAGCAATAATGGCGGGAAGACGCCGAGATGGATCGACTTCTGGAGCGACGCCGCATTCACAAAGAGAAGGCGGAGCTCCTCCTCCTCTTCGTCTTCCTTGTCATCTTCGTCGACGCCTTCGCCACCCCCGCCCGATTCTTTCCGGACACCGAAGCTTCCATCATGGGTGGGGGGCTACCTGGAGCTGCTAAGCGATGCTCTGAGGGACGGAGGGTGGGAGGACGCCGAGGTCAACGAGATGGTGCATCTCTCCGCCGATGCCGAAGCGCACGACGGCTCCGATGAGGCTCGCCTCCCGACGATCGTCGATTGCCAGACAGCATTCGATCATTTGCTACTCAACGTGGATCGATTTTCCGGCGACATGCGTCGTGCCGGGTGGAGCTCCGACGACGTCTCCGACGCGCTGGGTTTTAATTTCCGACGAGAGAAGAGGAGGAGACTGGAGGTAGACATACCGCTGGAGATTGTTAGGAAGATTGGCGAGCTTGCCGCGTCCGTTTGTTAATGACGGAATTGCGCGGTAACTTCACTCACACCTCAGCAAACGCACGGAGTTTGTTGACTTCTCCCATGTTCCAATTTTCTCTCTACCTCGTAATAGGTGTTTTTTTTTTAAAAAAATAAAAAATAAAAAAAGCGAAAATTTATTTACCTTTCAAGTAAATAAATACGTAATGTTTATTTACGAGACTATCATCAAGCATCGTTTTTTAAGTTTCAACCGTTTCAATTTTACATGAAAACTGTATTTTTATTGCTTTAAAAATAATTTTAATTTAAAATTATAAAAATATCAACTTTTACGTAAAATTAAAGTTACCGGAGTTTCAAACGAACGATGTACCTCTCAGGTTGCTTCATTCAACGAGTCTTGCTCGATCCTATTAAATGCCCACGTGTGTGTGAACACATAGAATAATAAATATCGAACAGCTATATTTATTTGAAAATTTTCATGTATATTTGGGTATAATACTAAAAACATATGTTGCCAACTCCTCCCTTTGTCCTCACGAAACAAACATACGAAAAGAGAGAATCTCGCTTTTCCGAACTCCGTTCCCTTTTGCCTTCTTGCGTGCGGCGTGACGGCAGCAGTGGTAGTGTACTCACCCGTGTGCTGCTGCTTCCACTAATTAATCGCAATATGGCTCGCCCAAGTCACAGCCATCCAAATTAAAGTATTAAGCCCGCCTGGCATGAGAATATAATTATATCCATCGCGATTTGGAAGCAGCTGTGACACGACTGACTTCTCGCCTTGCACACGTGCCTTCACGTGCCCCTCGCCCCCACCCCTACTCCATTCCATTAGGTATCTTTTATTGACATTTTTGTTTTTCGTGTTTGTTTTTGGTTTTTAATAACAGCGAGATCTTTGTAGGGTATCCACAAGGACCACAACCTCGACATTAGGTGTGGGCCCACGTTCCATGAAAGGGTTCTCGGGTGATGTTTGGTTGCACTTTTTTTTTGCGAGAACCGGTATTTTTCATTATATACTGTGGTTAATATTTTACGGTATTATTTATAAAATAATTTTTACGTTATTTATTATTTTTTATTATATTACATATTTTATTTATTATTTATTATAATTTTTAAAAAATATTATTATCACATTATTATAATAAATATTATACATTTTTTTTATATATTTTATTTATTATTCATCGTAATTTTTAAAAATACTACTATCACTTTTTTAATCGTAAATAAATCATCTAATTTTTAAAAAATTGTAAAACTCGTGTCATCTCACCAAAACACTTAGCCAAACACAACCAAAGTGAATTTCTAGATACCTTCCTTGATATATATTAAAAGAGGTTTGTGTTTTTTGAAAATTTTAGAAAAAGAAGGTTAGAATACAAGTTTTTAAATTTTTTGATATTTATATATTTTAGAAAATGTGAAAAAATTTTAATTTTTTTTTCACTATAAATACATATTTTTAACCATTTTTCACCTATTGAGTTAGAAAAATCTTTGTAGTTATGAAAATTTTGTCACAATGTAATCCTCTAACATTGTACATCTTGCATGACCTTCACTAAACTTGTGGTTGCATAGAAGATCTTAATGCTCTCCCAACCTTTATTGTTCACATCACACAATTCCCTACTTGTTCTGACCTTTGTCGAACTTACAACAATTGACTATGTCGAAGTTTATATCCAACCCTATTCATTGAGAAAAATTCCAACCTCATAGATTCCTAGCTCACATTACCACTCATGTTGCTGCTTGACTCTGGATCAATAGCATCTCTCTTTCAGCATCTTGCTTTTTCTCCACTACCGGAAAAGATGGAAGATGGGGGAAATGTGCTAGGGTTCACAAAATATGCAGGGGTACTCTAGAAAGAGTGGAGAAAATGAAAAGAAATGGAGTTGTTACCTTATTTTTGTGGAAAGAAAATAAAGAAAACCAAAATTGAAGGGAGCATACCTTTCGAAAAGATTGAGACATCCTATTTTGGTGGAATAAAAGAGAAAATATTTGCAAAATAGATAAACAAGGTAATGAACTTTGGGTAATTGTGGGGAATGTGTTAGACACCCCAACCAACCCGACCAAAAGTCAACCTCTCCACTACGATGGGTACTCATGTGGGTGCAATAGGTACATGATGGGAAACACACATAGTGTTTTGATGCAACTACTTATTATGTAGGAAAAAGGAGATAAAGAAAAGCTGTAAAATCAAGCAAGGATCCATGCTCAAAGCTCTAGAAATGTAGGTGGTAAAAAGTAGTGTGGTAGTCTACTAATACCTTGACAAGGGGATTAGACCATGACGAGCATACACTGAGGGTTAGATACGTAGACTACAAAGAAAATCAAGATTAAATGCATATAGGATAATGCCATCAGGGGTTGTACAAGGCTTAATGCACGAGCCGATCCACAACACTCCTCATGTAAGGATTCATGCACGAGGTTTGCTGAAAGGGATTGCACAAGGACTCATGTATAAGGAAAAGACATATGAAAATGCATGAAGACGAACTAGCAAGATGTAATGAAAACTCCTTCATGATCGAGAGACTCACAAAAGTCAGATATAGATAGCATTACTCATCATCTAGAGAATACCTATTCGATATATGCCATGCTTTTGACATATCGGGGGAGGGAGAAGCTTTTTCCTCCCCCCATATCAAGCTCAAGTTTTAGGTTTTTACCTATAGGAGCTTGGAGGGTGTGAGGCCGCTTGAGTGTTTGGAGGTTGAGAGCTTGGTGGTGTGCAAAGATGGAGGTTTCAACAAGTTCAACGTCCAGTTTGCACAAGTTCACTGATCTTGCTTAGTTCTAGTTAGTTTTGCTTGGTTGTCCTTTTTTGTGTTAGAGTTATAATTTATATATATATTTGTTTGGACACTATAGTATAGGTCACTCATTTAGATTCTAAGTCCACATATATTAAAACCTTCATAGGCCAAAATCGGTATATGAATTTTCCAATTCGTTATAACGATTCATTATTTATATGACAAGTCACATGACTTAAGCATCTCAAAACTTAGGAAACATTTTGAAAAATAATTTCATTAGAAAAAATCCTGTAAATTAAGGAATTTAGGAAATCGTTATAACAAAATTTGAATTTAAAATTACACTTAGGCAAGTTTTTGAAAAATATTTACTTAGAGAAATAATCTATGAAAATCCATAATTTTGGATACTTAAGAAAAATCAATATAACGATTTCACAAAATCGTTATAACAATTTTTGAATTTGTTATTACTTAGGAAAGTTTTTGAAATATTTAGTCGTTTAAGATTAGATCCTCGGGGGATGTAGTGATTAGATTAGGCTCAATCTTCTTAAGTTTGAGGGTGAACGTAGCCAGTTGGTAAACCACCTAAAAATCTAGTGTGTGCTTTTATTTTTGCATTTTCATTATCGTTTCCACATCGAATAGACTATTCACAAGTTGTTTTGTTTTGAAATTGCATCCAATTTTATGTCGTATTATTTGTTTCACTTCTGTATCATTTTCATCTTTCACATTTTGTTTACTTAGTATTTTCAAATAAATTTGTACAAAAATTATTGAAAATTTGAAAACCTACTATTCACCCCCCGTCTAATGGTCATGATTGATCTTAACAATTTTTACATTTCATGTTGCACTGGCATAGCATGCTTATGGCCCGTAGGCTAGCACAGTTCACAATGATGGTCTAGTCCATCGAAGGGACAAGTAGGGTTGACGCAGGGTAAAGGGGCAAAAGGGCTGGATGGGAGGAGCAAAGAGGGGAAGGACAGTGGTAGAGGGGAAGAAGGGAAAGGGGAAGAAGAGGGATGTTGAGAAATCACCTCTATAAGTTTTGATGATACCAAACAACCATGACATGAAGACTCAAACAACCTTTGGCATGAAGTTGTGAAGAGAAGAAGTGAAGACATAAAGCTACAACTAAAGAAAGAGGAGAAGAGAAGAATAAAGAGTCAAGGATGAAAAGAGAAGAATAAAGACAAGTTAAGAGGAAATAATACTTACTTAAAGAGGTTTGGATACTGGTATAGGTCACTCATTTACATACTTAATAAATCACACACAAACAAAAATAGTGTAACAAAATTCACTAGTCCTTACAACATTTTGTATTGGAACACTTAGGATTTACCCTTCCTGAAATTGGTATAACGAAATTTTCATTCATTATAACAATTTCGTATTTTCTTGACATTGGAACCTTTGAATTCTTCAAAAATTAAGATATCCAAGAAAATCGATATAATAATATCATTATAACGATTTTGGATTTGGTCTAACACTTAGGAAAGTTTTTTTAAAAAAATTATTTTAGAGATATGATCCTAGATGATCCGAACTCACCAAAATTATGTTAGCAAAATTGATATAACAATTTGACAAAATATTATAATGATTTTGGATTTGGTCCAACACTTAGGAAAGTTTTTGAAAAAGATTATTTTAGAGATATGATCCTAAATGATCCAAACTTACCAACATTAGGCTTTTGGGAAATTGTTATAATGAATTATAGATCACTATAACAAACCTTCTTGATGAAACCTAGAAAACTTAATTTCATTATACCGATAAAGCCTTAATGGTATAATGATTTGAAATTTCTTCAGACAGAGTTTTTTGAAACATTGATCGGAATAAAAAATGTTATAATAGTCTGTATTACCATACCTAAAAAATACTACCATTAGCAAAATCGGTATAATGATTCTGAAAAATGTTATAACGATTTTGTCTCAAAAACTAGCCGTTGAGCAAATTTAGAGACTATAAATAGGGTAGCATTTTTAGACACCCTTTTACACCCATTTTGAACTCCCTTTGCATGATCTTTGCACTCACGCATGCACTCATTCTGAAGCTCATTGCTGATCTAGTGGAAAGAATTCTTGAAAGTGCTCAAGTTCAAGACTTCAACTCAAAGGCATCTTTAATTTCAAGGTGATTTTGTTCTTATTTTGTTGAAAGTGGCTGATTTTCTATGTGGTTGGTTTTGCTTATATTCAACCACAAACAAAAGTGAGGTGCTCCTTTGGTAGAGTCATTGGTTTGAGAGTTGGACTATAAACTCTTGGTTGGTTGGAAGGTTTTACCGTAAACTTTCAATTGTGGTTGGTTGGAGAGTTCTACCACAAACTCTCAATGTGTGTTGGTTGGGAAGTATAACTATAAACTCTTGTTGTAGTTGATTGAATGTTTGACCATAAACACTCATTTGTTATAATTTTTGTTAGTGATTAGATTAGGCTCAAGCTTTATAAGTTTGAGGGTGGACATAACTAGTTAGTGAACCACCTAAAAATTTCTATGCTTTTATTTTCACATCATTTTAGTTATACTTGCATTGATAATTTTAAAAACCCTTATTCACCCTCCCTCTAGTGGTCAGATTCAATCTTAACAATTGATATCAATGCAATGTCATTTTTGTTGACATAACAATCATAAAAATACATGGTTATTCAAGTACAAGAGGGGCAGGAAATTAATAGACCACCTATGTTTGATAAGGTTAATTATGAATTTTGGAAGCATAGAATGATTATATTTTTTAAATATGTAAATCTTGATTTGTGTAATATTGTTGAATATATTTCACCCCGTTTAAATAAACCTTATATGCAACTGAATGAAAACGACAAAAAAATTGCTTCATTAGATGCTATGGATGAAGAAAAGTTTAACTCTTTTTCTGTAGCACATTTTATGATGCTTGGAGATGCATCAAAAAACAAATGAAAGAAATAGAAAATGAAGATGAAGTCGAGAAGGAAAACGTTCGATCCTTAATTGGTTGAAATTCCAAGAGATCAATGGGAGAACTTGGAAATGAAGCCTCAATTTTCAAGAAGAAGAAGGAAGAACTTGAAGAAAAAGAAGAAGAAAAACAAGTGTACATTAAGGAATACGTGGGATGACTTTAATGAGAAATCAAACTCATCAATTAAAGTCAACATGTGCTTTATGACACGAGAGGAAGAGTTAACCTCTAATTCTTCTTCCTCATCTGAAAATGATGAGTTGTGTAGCTATGATGATCTTATGATTGCATTCATGGAATTACATGATAAATATAAAGAATTAAAGAAACAAATGAAGGAACAAACTTGCTGTGTTGATGAACTACAGCAAGAAAATGACAACATTCAAATAGAGATAGAAAAACTAAAACAAGAAAATAAAGCATTGAAGGATAAAGAAAGAAATGCCTCAAAGAAACAGACTACCCTTTCTAAGTTAGAGAAAGAAAATGAAACCCTGCATACCACAATCAGCAAGTTAGTGAAAGAAAACAAAGATTCACTTGCACAAAGATGCAAAATTGATTGCACTAACTGTGAATTGTGAGAAGAAAATAATATGCTAAAGAACAAGATCAAATAATTATTAAGCAATGCATCTAGAAGTATTGCATACAAATTTAGATATCATATGCATAGATGCACTCTCAATTATAACCTTAATTACAAATTTGATGATATTCCATATCGTAGAGACTTTAATTATTAGAAGAGTATATAATGGTGATCAAAAGAAAATATGGTTACCAGTTGGAAACAAATTTAATGTTTTGAAGACTAACTAACCCCTAAGGACTCAAGAAAATGTGCATACTAAAATCCTTAATTTCTAAATGATTTGTAGAAAATAAGAAAATGGGTATGGAAAGCTGACAAGGTAAGTTGTACAAATTACCACTATATATGCTGCCAGCTTGTTGCTTGATCATATACAAATTTTATTAGGTAAATTGAATAGGGAAAATATGTGTATATTGTAAATTTATATGCCTTGATTGAAACATATATAGGATTTATTTCATAGTATCATAATATTAAGTTTTGAAGATATGATGGCTCACACTTAAGGGGAGCTATCATTTGTTGACTATATGTTTAAATAGTTGAAGATTGCTATGCCAAAACTTGGAACAAAACTAAACATTAATCATCATTATGCAGACAAACATTGATAAAAGATGTTCTTGTAATTTAGTAATAACCTAGTTAAATTATGAACAAAGTCATGTTTATCAAGTAAAAAGCACTAGTCAGTTAAGGTAATAGTGTTATATTCACTCTATGAATTGTGATAGTTCTTGATATCATAAATGAATTTCACACTTTGGGTGGAAGGAAAATAGGAACGTGACATATGACCTTGAGAAAGGTTCATATCTGTCCAATATATAGTAGGTTGAAAATTCATACTTAAAATCTTGGAACAGTCTACTTCAGTAGTTCAAATCAAGTGTAGATAAATTGTGCCACAAAATTTTTGAGCGTCAAATCTGTTTAGACTTGGTGTGAAAAATTGAAAGGAAAATTAGACTACTCGAGTAAATCTTCCTACCATTAGTTTGACTTGGAAATCGATTGTTATTGATAATTGTGCATAGACACACAATAGATCTTGTTAAATTATACAAACATGATAACATTTAGGGATATTGAAATCAATTCTTTTTATATAAATATAGGTTGATGTGGAAGTCAGTTAATCTAAAGAGTATCAAGTAGTTGTACTTAAATGTTCGTCATATAGTTCATTGGCATTGCAGATATATTCATTTAAGGAAGACTGACCAATGTTGTACATGGTCATAAGGGAAAATCTCTTAGAAATCTCAATACAGGAAATTAATAGACTTAGCAAGATATGCAATTTCTCAAAGCTTATGAAAATATTGGAGACACACTCAGTGCTGAGCATGTGAGTATTTAGTAAGATAGAAAAACGATTTGTTGGAGTATGTTATGACCTAAATATGTTGAAGATCTATGGATCTCAAATGGACTGAGTGTCATTTGAACTTGAAACAAGTTACCATAGTTAGCCAAAGAGACCCTTAGAACATATAAATCAAAAATAAGTTGATTTTGTAAACTCTAGACATCACTCTTTAAACAATTTTATGCAATAACTCTCAAAAGGTTTGGAACAATGTTAGATTCGTAGTTAAGTATGATCTTAGTTCCAATAGTGATTGATAATAACTCCATGATGATGTCCAACACAAATTGCATAATAGTGATGACATTTAAAGTAGGTATAAGTCATAATCATATATTGATAATGAATCAAATTCTTTTATGTCATAGGCTAAGGAATATAAAGTATGCACTTTGCTGAGGTTTTAAAAGAATTAGTAAATTCGATAAGCTAGGGAAAATGAGAATAGTTAAGAGCATACATATATAACTTTGGATATTAAATGGAGGTGGACATTCTGAATATATATGTGTGATTTCATGACTTCAAAAAAACTTAGTAATATGTTGTTTGAAAAATATTTTAATTATTGATTGAAAATGAAATCGCAAAATTGTTGTAACGCTTTTTTAGGAAGTTCTCATCGTTATATAACATTCTGGGACTTATGGTAGACCACTTTAGGACAGAACTTTTCATTGTAACGAAAATATATTTTTGTTATAATGATTTTATTGGGTTACCCAAAGTGTTTCAGGTCACCCTTAAAAACAAAATAGGAACATTATAATGAATTTTATTTTCGTTATAATGAATTTATTGGATGAAATATTTAAAGAAGAATGCCACATGCATAACAGTGAAACGTTATAACGAATCCAGAATTCATTATAATGAATTTATCAAGGCACCCCTGTATATAGGATCAAAAGGGAGAAAACATATCTCATTCGTTATACCACTGCAGCCCTTCGCCCCCAAGGAGGATTTTTCATCCGAAGGTTGTTTGGAAGACACCGTTTTTGAGGAAAATGGAAAGATCGAGCTTCAATCCAAACATTTGAAGTGATTTTCGAGGGAATTGAAGTGCATACAAGGTCAATTGCCCACATTTCTAAGTCAGAAGACTTTCAATTGAAAAAGATTTGATTCTTCAAAAAAACATCAAGTTTTAATCAATGAAAATCAGCGTGTTGAAGACTTTTGGGAAAAATCATTACTGGTTAGTACGAATCTTTGAAGATTGTTGTGCTTTCTTAAAGAACTTTTGAAATTGCTAAGAAGCTTACACACATTCGTGAGCAGGGGAAGGGAAAGGAAACTTGGACCTGCACGTCAAATAAAGGAATAGGAACTATGCATGAAGGATTCATTAAATAAAAACAAAAATTAAGAAACAACAAGACAGATCAAATCAAGAATTTAACCAACAATGGAGGATAATGCTCTATGCAAATTAGCATGTTTTAAATCACTTAAATATTTGTACTATTATGGCTTATTAAGATGCATGACTTCTTTTCTGCTAACAATTTCAAGAACCTTTTTAGCTGTGTAGGGAGAGCTTTCATTCAAGAGGAGCTCTCAAGATATTTTTTGGACTTGTAGTATTTTATCTCATGTAATCTACCCTTTTTTTTCATGATTGTCAAAAAGGGGGAGAAATTTATATGTCATGTGTTGATGTGTATAGTCTAAATGTAATCATGTAATGGGTCATGTAAGGATATGTACAATCATAAGATATGATTTTGACATCATCAAAAAAAAGAAAATTGTTAAGAACTCACATCTATAAGTTTTGATGATATCAAGCAACCTTGGCAAAAAGACTCAAACAACCTTTGACATGAAGCCGTGAAGAGAAGAAGTGAAGATATAAAACTACAACTAAAGAAAGAGGAGAAGGGAAGAATAAAGAGTCAAGGATGAAAAGAGAAGAATAAAGACAAGTCAAAAGGAAATAATACTTACTCAAAGAGATTTGGATACCAATATAGGTCACTCACTTAGATCTTAAGTCTCTATGCTTAATAAATCACACATAGACAAAATGGTGTAGGTTTCCTTTCAAATACTTCATTGTCCTCTTAACAACTTTCCAATGTGATGTTCCAAGATTACTTTGGTACTTACCAAACTTATAGTATATGCTAAGTCCGGTCTTGTATACAATACAATGTACATCAAACTTCTAACCGCTTGAACATAAGATGCATTTAAAGATTGTTTCTCCTTTTTTGGACATTGGTTCTTACTTAACCTTTTCCCATTTGTATATGGTGTAGATGCAGGGGTACTATTTTGCATTCCAAATTTTTTAAGTGCACCATGTAGGTACTTCTCTTGATTTATACTCAATATTCTTGATTTTCGATTTCTTAAGTTCTGAATTTAGAATATTCCTTATTGTCTCTTAAGTTACAAAATATTCCTTATTATTATAAGTTTTTGTACTAAGTGGACCTCATACATCAAAATGCACTAAACCCAACAATTCTTTTGATCTATATCCTATTCCAAATAGTTTCTTAATCATTTTTCCAACTAAGCAAAGTTTTCTTAATCATTGTTCCATTTTAGATTTACCAATATGACCTAATCTAAAATGCCACGGATTACATACAATCAGAAAATGAACAAGAGGAATAACCAAAAGAAACTTCAATATTATCCTTTTCATTGTCAATCAATTACAAGACGAAAAGGATTATGTTCCCATACAAAATGATCCATAGCAAATATTTTCCAATATTTTCCAATAGACACATGTTTTCATATGTACAACAACAAAGATTAGATTTTGCCTCGTGCTAGGAGTATAAAAGACGTTCTTCAAAACCATAAGGCTATCACCAAGATCAAGGAAATAATTACAATCACCTTTCACATCTAAACAGGTGTTGTTACCCATGTAGATGCATCGTTCACTAAAGCCAAATTCTTTAAATGGTTCCAACCCTTTATTCGTTTTTGCAATGTGCCAAGTTGCACCTGAATCAATTCACCATTCGTTGGATGTGAGTACGACAACATTATTATATTTCACCGCACCAATGAATGTTCTTTTGTGATTTGATCCATATTCCAAGTTCTTGCCATTATTTCCATCATTGTTTGGACAATTTGCTCTAAAATGGCTAAATTGACCACATGCATGGCAAGATTCTTGTGCTTTCTTCGCACCTAGTTTGGCTTATATTGCCCCTTATTTGGGCTATTTTTCCTTTTTTGGTTCTTTTCATTTCTCGATTTGTGGAAAGCTACATTTATTTCTTCCAAATTTGCTCTAGATTTCCTTCAGTTAGCCATTATCTTCAACTCAATTCCTAACCTAGCTAGCAATTCAGAAAGTTGAAATAAAGTTAACCAAAGAGATTTGGCTACAATATCAAAACTATTTAGCAAACTATTAAGAATAGTCATCACTTGTAATTTTTCCGAAATGAGAGTTCTTGCTATAGATTAGTCTTTAGTTATGACAATTATATTGTTAACATGTTCCATGATACTTTGTCCATTTTACATTTTGCAAGAATTATACTTTTAAAGGAGAAGTTGAGTATTAATTTTTGTAGTTTTATTATACTTTTCCTTCAAAGCATTCCACAATTTGTGTCAAAGTGTTATATATTTCAAAAAAAAAGATTAAACTATCCTCCATAAAAATATGTTACTTTCTTATCATCAATATAGATAAGAAGTTGAGTATTAATCTTCCATTTATCCACCCTCTTAATTTAAGCTTCAGGGGTATTATTGTCAATTTCTGGAGGATTTTGTTTAATCACATATTTTAAATTGTCATAGGAGCATATCTAATTTTCCTATGTCACATCTCATAATTAACTTCATTCAATTTCTCTATTTTTGCCAACTCAAATGTTATAAGCTTATTGGTGGTCATTATCAATCTATATCACAATATAAAATTTTCAAATTAATTTCCGAGCATATAATTTTCAATTTTCAAATTATAAAAAATAACTTTCAATAATAACAATTACAATCACAATTATATCTAGTCATGCACTATTAATAAATAATCTATTTAACAATTAAGGAAAGATTTTTAATTTTTTTTTAAATGCAAATCTAGAATTTCTTTTTTAAAGCAAGCAATTTAAAATCAATCAATAATATTTCTATTTATGGCAAAAATTTAACTTTCTTTCCAAAATTAGAAATATTGTAAATATACTTAAATCATGCAATAATTAAATCAACTAAATAAGGCATGCAATTAACTTAAAAAGATTTAATGAAATAACAATAATAAAATTTCCTTATTATTATTATTATTATTTTCTTCCCAAAAATCAAAAACCATGCATAGCCATCCACCAATCTTCTCCGGTGACAACGATGGCGGCAGCACAGCAAGTAGGCGACAACTCACTCAAGTGGACGATGCAAAGATGGGCAAACCTAGGAATGACAATTTCGGTGATCGATCAATGGTGAGTCAAGCAACGTGGATGCGCATGAAGAGCAACAGGGTGGACGATGCAACAGATTGGGGGCAAAGTCGATCAGCGAAGCAACAGCGACGTCGATTTTACACAACAGAAAATCGTGAGGGCTTGTAGTAGCTTGAGCGATAGGTCGAGCGGATGGCGATGGCGCATGCAAAGGGATGAGCGGATGAGCTGCAAATTGCGTGCATGCAAGGGACCTCGATGTGAGTGGATTTGATTTCGCGATTACCTCACGAACAGAGGAGGCCCGTGGGAGTTTGAACGCACAGAACAGAAAACACATGGGAAAGGGATAGGCGTGGCGGTGACTACATAGACTATTTCACAGATGATTGTGAGAAAAGGAGCGATGGCAATAGCAAAGGATTGATCAGACAAAAGGAGCGATGGCAATAGCAAAGGATTGATCAGACGCAAGGAGCGGCAATCTCACGAGCGATCGTCGGTAGATGCATCCGTGCGCGAGCAAGGGACGTGGTATGCGGGAAGGGGCAAACAAAGAGATCGCCAATGAGCTCATTGGTGTGTACAGTGAAGCTCGCGTAACCTCACTCTGATATCACTCGAAGGATTTGATGATCAGCAAACAACTTTAAGCAATTCCAAGGAGACGAAGAAGGTGCTGGAAGGATCGAGACTTTAGTGAATAAAAGTTGGTTTGGTTTTTATTTTTTCATATTCGCCGGTTATTCCACTGGACTTGAATTTACGTACATTTTTATTTTACATACGCGTGCAAGGTAGATACAGGTATGCACCTATATAAATCCGAAATCATTTTTAAAAAATATCGTTTATTTAAAAAAAAACAAACGCACCAAAATCACCTCTAACAAATTCAATGGTAATAATTTTATATTTAATCAAGATATAATTCCCCTCACACGTTCTCACAACTCACCCTACCCTACGTTCTTTCCATATTTCCTATAATAAACTTGTATTTATTTTTTTAATTATCACCCCTTGTAAAATATATTATTTTTTATTATATTTATTTATGACAGTATCATCACATCAATTATTATATTAAAATATATTTTTATTCATTACCTATCGTAACATTCAAAAGACGACGCCATTTCATTTTCATAGCAACAAACATTACAACAAATACAGCCTAAAAGAAGTGTTGTCATGAATACCTTTATATATATATATATATATGGGTAAAATGATTCTGTAGGTGCTTACAGAAGTTGATTCTGTAGGCACCTGTTAGATCAAAGATTAACGGTTATTTGATCAAGAGAGAGTGTCCGAAAAAAAAACTCCCCCGCCGAAAAAAAGACTCCCGTCGATGACACCTGCGTAAAAGTAGTCCATTTATTTTAACACAAAAAAATCACAAAAAGTTACCTGAGATTTGGGATTTGCGATTCTTTTTCCCTAATCATTGTCACATGCGATTCGTTGTCCCCTTGGAAGTCTCATCGTCTTCCCTTCGATCTTTTTAAAGTTATCGAATGGAACACAGAAGGACGTCAGTTAGCGTTGGATCTACCGACGGGTTACAAGTGTACTTTCATGTTTTTAAAAGTTGATTTATTAAGTGCATTGATTATACTTTCATTTAACATGAATGAATATTTATCAGGGGAAAAATGTTTGCAACATTTATTGGGAAAAAAGTTAGTTAGACCAAAGTAAAATATGTTTAATCTGAAATGTTACCCATCAACTACTCTGTAAAGTTATCAACGTACTTTGAAATTTAAAGTTATTTATCTTAATCTGTTGGTAATTTAAAAGTCGTAATATGTACACCTTTATAGAGTGATTGATAATTAGTGGTTGATAACTTTAATTAAATGTTGCAATGTTAACTTTACAGAGTGGTTGATAATTTCAAAGTCTCACTCCTTTATTGTCGCACTTTTAATTAAAGAATCAACTATTCTCGAATTGTCAAAAGTTATTGTATGATAAACAACAAGTATAATAGCTTGAACAAGACTATTCTAAAATGCAAGGGTTTGATGAGTTAGAGTTTAATATTAGAATGGAAGGGTCGGCTAGCCATCCTGATGGAGAAGGAGAAGGAAGTGCAAGTCCACACCATGCCATGAAATTTTCTTCGGAGGATGATGCATATAATTTTTATAATGCATATGCAATGAGAAAAGTTTT
>JAMKPZ010004116.1:0-11624 GCA_024699675.1 Amphibolis antarctica
TGTTTTTGATAATCATCACAATGATGACGATTATACAAAGACATTATTAGAATTTCATATGGTAATACACTTTCTAACATTAAATATAATGAATTCCACCTATATTGAACATTTAAAGAGAATTTTTTATGCGACATTTCAAAAGTATCGTATGTTTCATCAAATTGTTGTTGCCGCTTTCCTGAACAAGTTATAAAACTTACAGCATCCCCAATAGGTTTAATATAAATTTTAATTTCTTTTATACCTGATTGTACAATAATATTAATTATGTGACACATACATCTTTGATGAAATAATTTAAAACTATTTGATGGACTTATTCTAGTTTTAAACATTGGTATTATTGCAGTATTATTAGTTGCATTATCAAAAGTTATACTACCTATTTTATTTCTAATTCCATATAAATCAAAAATTTTCATAATGTTTGCAAAAAAATTTCTAAATACTATTAATCTTTTTTGTAAAATCTAATTTTGATCAATATAATGTGCAGTTACAGCTATGTACCCATCCTTAGTTCTACCTGACCAAATATCTCAAGTGCATGCTATACATGTCATTATTTTACTCATAACATTAATAAGTTCTAATCTAAACTTATTAAATGAAATCATAATATCTGACCTAATTATATTTCTAGATACACATTTATGTTGTGGACAATATGTGTTACTAATATAATTATCAAAACGTTTATTTACTCCAAAACTTATTGGTAAATCTTCTGAACAAACAAATCTAGCATGCGAGTCCCTAGCTCTTTCAGAATCATAAGTCCATGAACTAACACTACCCTCGGGAGTAAAAGAAAGTTGGGTTTGAATTGTTTTATCCTTATTCATATTTTCACATGTACTAATATGCCTAGTTAAATGACTGGTACCGCCAGACATTTTGCAAGAGAAGTCAACATTACAGAGGTTGCAGAATGCTCATTTCTCTTCTGTGCCATCTGCCAAAGCTTTCATCATGATTGTGTACTTCGACTAGATGGAAGCTCTCTTCCGAGACTTCCTCGGGGGCACAGTTGAAGTTGAAGCTCCAATAGTCTCCATCGACGGTGTTACTTCAGCTTCAGAAAAGGTTTTTTGAGGATATTTGTAGCCTCCAGAACTTTGGCTTTGGTAGTGCGCCATTGTTTGTGACTTAAGTGAGAAAATTTGAGAAATTGAGAATTGAGATTAGAGTTTGGAGAATTTGGAGTGAAGGATATGAGGAGTGAGTTGGGTGAAAAATAAAATCCAACTCCCTCAATTTATAGAGAAAAGTTGGTTGAGTCATTGAGGCGACAGTTGACCATTTCACCCGGCAACTAGCTGCCCATTGTGAGAAAGTGGGCCGCTCGTTGCGAGGAAGCAGGCCGCCTGTTGCACGGAAGTGGGTTGCCTGTTGGGCGGAAGCATGTCGACCGTTGCTGCGTTGCACTTTGTAAGTCGTGACCCGACAGCCGACCTAGGCATGGTTCCCCATTGGCCCATCACGCCTGCCAACACACGTGGCCATTCACCCCGACTGTCGGCCTAATGACCCGACGACCCGTCTCCCCACCGACCACATAACCCGTTCAGTCCCCTCTCGTGCACCGGCACACGCGACCGTTTACCTTGACTGCTAGCCCAATGACCTGACAGCCAGTCCCCCCGCCGGCCACACGACTCGTTCTGCCTCCTCCCACGCACACAATCGTTCACACCACAGGCCACACAACCCGACGGCCGGCCCAGTGACCCGGTGGCCCATCACCCCCGCCGGCGACACGACCCGTTCAACCCCCTCCCACGCACCGACGCACGTGACTGTTCACCCCGGCGGCCAGTCCCCCCACCGGCCACACGACCCGTTTTGCCTCCTCCTACGCAAACGACCATTCACCCCGCCAACCGGCGACCGGCCCATCCCCCCCGCCAGTGAGACGACTTGTTCAGCCCCCTCCTACGCACTAGCGCACACGATCGTTCATCTTGGCTGCCGACCTAATGACCTAGCGGCTAGTCCCCTCATCGGCCACACAACTCATTTTGCCTCTTTCCACGCACACGACTGTTCACCCTGCTGGCCGCACAACTGGGCAACCTATCCCACCCGTCGGTGACACTTCTCGTTGAGCACTCTTGATGCACTAGTGCACGTGACTGTTCACCCCATCGGTCGCATTACCCAATGGCCCATCCCCCCTGCCGGCCACACGACCCATTTAGCCCCTTCCCTCCTGTGCATGCGACCGTTCACCCCGTCAAGCGCACGACCAGACGCCCGAGTCCCCTCCCCTCCTGCAACCCGGTGACCAGTGTTCCCCTCCGACCCTCCCCAGCTCCCCCACCCTTCCCGCAACCCGGTGATCAGTGTTCCCCTCCGGCCCTCCTTGGCTCCCCCCTCCTTCGAATCTGCAACCCACTTGGTAGTCTTGTGTTGGGTTGGGTCGGGTCGTGCATATTTTGTGTTGGAATTCGTGTCGTACCAGCGTGCACGAACGACCTGAGGGTCCAACGTAGGCCTGACCCACGACACGAAAAATTTTCGTACTAGGCTGTACTTGGATCGTGTCCAACATGGCCCTTTGACAAGTCTACCCATTGAGCTCTTCTTGATTTGGTCGGATCAAGATTTTCTACTGAAATAATTAAATAGACATATAATCTTTACAAATATTTTTTATTTTGGAGTGTTTATATTTACCGCATGACATAGTTCCCACATTTTGTTCGACGGATGTAAATTGTTATGATATTGTTGTCCTATTTATTAAAATTGTGTTCATTTAATTTAACTTTAACTTCTGTATTGTATAATAATTTTATTTTTTAAAAACAAGCAAGAGTCATGTGGTATAAAAGTTTTTTCCAACATCTGTTACTATATAACATACACGCAAACACAAAATTAAATTCAGCTCCTTTTTGAAATTATTTGGTCACAATTTTTTTTAAAATTTAAATATCAACTCTTAATTTTAAAAAACTTTAAAATTTCTCGTAACTTTATTTCTAATTAAAATATATATCATTCATAAATATTATAAGAACAATACGAATGATGAAAAGACAAAGTAAGAAATAAAATAAAATAAAAATATCTCATCAAATGATCGTCAACCACTCGTATCGTTGTCAGAAAAATAGTTTGACATCTAAAATATAATGATGAACAGAATTAAAAAAAATTCATTGAATCTTTTTATATTAATTAATTAATTTTATCAGGATAAAAATTTACATAATATTAAATTTAATACAAACACATTGCACATAAGACATTAAGTAAAATATTTCAATAAAATGCTCACAAATACAAGATATATTAAGAAAAATAATCTAATTTATATCACCAAGGGTTTTGGTGACAGATAAATCCATTGAATAGCTTCTAATTTACTTACTTTATATCACCAAAGATTTGCATATGTGATAGACTAAGTGACGGATCTATATTTATTTTTAAAATAGTAACAGATGATAGATGAAGTGACAATATTAATCCACCAGTTAATGTATAAAAATGTGAACCGATTTTTGAAATCTAAGTCATCTAGATTATTAGTTGATGCTATAATATGTGACAACTTTTTAAAAATAAAAAGTAACAATATTTTGAAAAAAAGTGATGAATTAATTGATAAAAAAAGGGTGACAATATTTCAAAATCTACCACCTATAGTTTATCATATTTTCTCTTGCATATAACAATAAGAATGATAAAAAGATGAAGTAGGAAATAAAATAAAATAAAAAATGTTTCATCAAATGATCGCCAACCACTCTATCATTGTCAATGGTAGTAAAAATAATTTAATATTGAAAATATTAATGAAACTTTTATATTATTTATGAATTTTTTATATTAATAATTAATTTTAATAAAATAAAAATTCACGTAATATTAGAATCAATACAAACACATTATACATAAAAT
The DNA here is from genome assembly GCA_024699675.1 of Amphibolis antarctica. Classification (NCBI taxonomy): domain Eukaryota; kingdom Viridiplantae; phylum Streptophyta; class Magnoliopsida; order Alismatales; family Cymodoceaceae; genus Amphibolis; species Amphibolis antarctica. The sequence continues at coordinate 3,916 of JAMKPZ010004116.1, forward strand.
GTTATGTTGAGTCTTTTAATAAAATGTTTATAAATACAATATATATTAAGAAAAATAATGTTATATTAAAAATAATGGAAAAATTTGACACCTCTGTATCACAAAATTAAAAGAGACAAACAAGTTTCGTAGTATAAAAAATGAAGTTACTGTAATATTATTCGAAATTACGTAAGTATGTATTTGTTGTATAATTTTTTGCCGTATTTACTGCACATCGATTTACTGTAATTCAATTAAATAATTATGATATATTTAATAAATTAAAAGATAAAAATTTATATAATAATAATAATATAAAAGATGTAAAAAGAAAGAAAAAACAAAGTTCTCACGAACGAAAGTGGTCATGATTTTCCTCCCCGACAAAGTGACGTGTCAACCTTTACACCAATGCTGTGGGGTCGTTCAACAACCACAAAAACAAGCAAAGGCAGAAATTTCGGCCACCAAAAATGAGTGGCTTACCTGCCCTTTGAATATATAAATAAAACGAGTACCGCACTCAACTCATAAAAAAAGGCGTCTTCCTTTGGCACTCTTTGCTTTATAATAAGTCGAGAAAGTAACCTAACACATACAAGCACTCGTAACGTTACATCACTCGTTAAAAAACAAGTTTCTTTGATCGTTTTAGTGATTTTGAAATTAAGAAAAAATGTAAAAGTTTATTCTATCATTAAAAGCAGATGAAATTTATTTATATAAAAAACCATAAAATGATAGAAACGCCAACGACACCTATTAACCGAAACGACACCAACAATACACAAAAATCATAATATATTATTGAAATTTCTTCACTCCCCTTGAGTTTTACTAAACTTAAAACTCACCTTTGATTGAACGTACAGTATCGTTAGAACATCAATACTGAAGTGAGAAAACTACGAGTACTCAATTAAAAATTGACAACATACCATTAAACATTACAACACGGTGGTTTTTTTCAAAATACAATACGACGATGAACACGTCGCGTATACAATCCGAATAGTTACGTGTAGGGTGCGGAGAGCCGAATTGCCATCATGAAACTTCTTCTATTTAGAGAACTCCATGATGTACGCGTCACAGGCGTTGCAGGCAACCTTGAAGCCAGAAAAGCCGGCCTTCTTCGCCAGCAGCTCGAACTCTTTCTCGGTCCTCTCCTTCCCTCCTGGGTTGTGCGCAAGCATGATCATGTCCACGTGGAATATGTATTTGGCCGCAACGTTGGTCTCCGGTGCCGTCGGGAGTATTCCCTCGGCGATGATCACCTTCCCGTGCTCCGGCAGTGCCTTCCAGCAGTTCTTCAGTAGCTTGATGCAGTGCTCGTCGCTCCAGTCATGGAGAATCCACTGCAAATTTCATTACTTTTTGAAAATCAATATGCAATTACGGAGGAGTTATTCTTTTATTTTATTTTTAAAATAAAAGGAAAGGATTTTTTTTATTTTTAATAAAAGATCGCTCTCCATTCTTCACCTTCATAAAAAAGGCGTCGCCTCCGCTTGGAACACTTTCGAACATGTTCCCACCCACGTGCTCGATTCCTGCAGATCCATTTGCACAGACAAATTGCACAGCAAACGATCAGTTTCAGTTTTTTTTTTTCTATTTTTTTGATCGGAAAGTGAAAGGTAAGGGCCGGCGAATACGAGGTGAGTGAAGGGCGAGCACCTTTCATCTGCGGAGCATCTGCGATGACGTGGGGGAGATCGAAGTTGATTCCCTTGATGGAGGGGTGCTCGGAGATGATCATGTTCAGGGTTGCGCCGACTCCCCCGCCGACGTCGACGATGGTGTTGAGACCCTCAAATCCGGTGTAGGATTCGAGGATCGTCTTCATGGTGATGGTGGAGTGGTTGGACATGCCGGCGTTGAAGATCTTGTTGAACCTCAGATCCTTCCCGTGGTAGTCGAAGGCTGTCATCCCGTAGGCTTTGTTGAAGGGTATTCCTCCGTCCCTCACCGCATCCTTGAGGTAATACCTATCGCACCAAGGGCACCCAAGTGTTACGACATGCATTAATCAATTAAGTGCCGACAGAGAAAGGATCACGAGTTGGTCTTGGCTCACCAGCTTTCCATGAGAACCCTGTCCTGGTTCATGAGGGAAAGGGCGGCGTATGACACGCCGTCGTCGTTCTTGGTGAGGTACTTGCACACTGGGGCGGCACCGTAGCGCCTGACAACGGTGCCCTCCTCGTCCGTCGTCTCGAGATCGTAGGTGAAGATCTCGTAGCTGGCAAGAACCCGGAGTATGCGATCCAGCATGACCGGGGCGCCGGGGTTCTTGATCTCCAGCTTCTCGGCGATCTCCTGCGGAGAGAGGAACCGTCCGGGGCCGGCATTGACGACGACCTCGAGGACGCCGAGCTCGATGGCGGCCTTGAGGGTCATTGGGAGGACGGAGAAGCTGGTGAGTTGCTGGGCGTAGAGGCATGCCTCCACGTCTTCCTTGTGTTCCGAGGATCCCATGCTGATCGATCACGAACAGCGCAGAATGAATGGCTCCGGCAGACGTGCTGTGTTGTTTTGTGTGTTGCGCGGATGCTCTGCTCCAACCCTGCGAGGATGGACGAGCCTTATATCATTAACTTCCTCACCAAACCCTCTCATTGCTTCTGAATATTCATTAAACAAATAAAGAAACCGATAAAAAATAAATTCCAACAACTCTTACCAACCGCCGTCGGTGCCGTATCATTATCTAACATGAATTGAGAAGTTATGAAACTAAAATTGAAAGTAATAAAATAAATAAAGTTAAAAATGTATAATAATTAATATAATTATAATTTATATATTAAAATTTATGATAATGATAAATAAAAATTAATATAAAATTGACGTTAAAATTAAAGTACAAAAAATATTCTCAAACATAGCTGTAATATGATATTTTTAAACGAAAAAATCTCACATACCGCGTTGGTTGAGTTGTACCATAAATTTTAAATAAATAAAATACCGAAGTCAGAGTGTTTATACTGAAACAATACCGAAGTCACGAAGATTCTATACTAAAACAATTAAATAGAAATATATTCATTATAAATATTTTTTATTGAAGAGTGTTTATATTTATCACATAACGTATAGACTTATAGTTTCCATGCTACGTTGGATAGATATAAATTTTTATGATATTGTTGTCATATTTATTTAAATTGTGTTTATATGATTTAATTTTAACTTTTTTATTATATAACATTCAAGCTGTATTTTTTAACAAACATGATTCATATGACACCAAAAGCTTTTTCCGCACATGGGCAAACGGAAAATTTAGTTTAATTTATTTTTGAAATTGTTTTTTCAAAATGTTTCTTTGAAATTCTAATTGCTCGACTCGTAACTTTTATGAAACTCTAAAGTTTCAAACAAACGTAAATTTAATCTTAATTAAAATATATATCATTGAAAATATTACATCGTATCTAACAAACGGAGTACTGTAGTTCATTAGGATATAAATCTTCTTAATTAATCACAAGTCTTGAATTTGCGCGTCCTGAACTTACTCACGCCTACCTCTTCTTAAAAAAGGCAATCCATACGCGATTAATTCCATTTTCCCATACAAGTTAAAAAAGTTCAACTATAAAATGAGTCACTTACGGTAAATAAAGATAAAATTAAAAATACACTTGATTGCATCGTATTCGACAAACATATCTAATACCAAGTTGAAATAAATGCAATCGCTATCGATTTAACAATATAAAATATTTTCTTAAGAAAACGTAGTAAGTTTCCAAACCACCACTTCTTCTCCTCCCTGGTGCCAGTCTGTCCACCGAATCCCAGTCAATTGCGGTTGTTGGAACGGGAATTTTATATCTTGCAAAATTACGATCGCTGGCCCCAACAACCGCAAGTGACTGGGAACCGGTAAAATATTTCAATTGGGCCGACGATCGACAGGTGAGGGTGAGTGGAGGGGCGTGGGCGAGTGGCGAGGGTGAGGGCAATCGAAAAAATCGAAAGGGGGAGAATAAAGTGGTCTGATTCTGAATTTTATCGTTCCATGTAAAGTCGAAAGGCATGACACCATTCATACTTTTCTTGTTTTGAGTTTGTACGCGCGCATAAGAGTTTTTTTTTTCTCGTTATTCTAATGACTAGATTTTGTGAAAATGTAACTTTAAATTTAATTCTTTTGTTTAAGGTTAGATAAAATTGAAGTTAAAGTTAATTTGTAGATAAAATTGATTCTACGCAGTAATTAAGATAATAAGAATGATTTTAAATACTAGTTAAAATTCAGCCACAAATGAAACCGTAGTCTATAACCGATTCAATGTGAGAATCGGTGTTCTCTTGGCACATATTTACGTAGTAGTAATTTTGCTGAGCTATACAATGGTGATTTGGTTATATGATTCGGAGCTCCGAAGTTCTAAAATAAGTAATTTCAATTACTGCCCTTCATAAGAAAAATGGTTATTTGAAATCCAAATCTTTGATTTCTTACTAACCTACCGTCTACGAGAATAGACATCTCGAACATATATAATGGCGACCCATTTGTGTTCCTTGGCTTCTTTAAAATGGTGATTCGATACTTGAAAATAGCTTCTCATCCTCTAGTTGTCATTCCTTTATTTTCTGGTAGGTGCGTCATCTTCTCTCTTCTTGTCATGACTAAATTTGTTCTGATACATCCCTACAAATGCTTAGGCTTCGTTTGGCTAATGAGAGTTGAGAGTGTTTTTTTTGTTATATGAGTATTGAAGCACTGTTTTGCACATATTCTGACGTTTTTTTAAAAAAATAAAAATAAAAACATATAAATGTAAAAAAAGGAAAAACCTAATCACGAAAGATCTATGTTTTAGTAGTTTGTAAGGGAAATTTCGATGGTACTTGAAAGAACTAGAAATTTCGATGGTGTATAAGAAGTTCATGTAGTGTATAGAGAAAATTCAGAAGAAGTTTTGATGGTACAAAGGAAATTTAGGTGGTGCATAAGGTAATTTTAGTGGTGTAGAGAAAGTTCCGATGATTTGTAAAGAAAATTTTGGTGGTGCATAAAAGGAATTCAGATGGTTTAGAGGAAGTTCAACGTGGTCCGTAGAGTTGTAGATGAAATTCTAATTGTGTAAAGAAAGTTCAAGCGATGTGTAAAGGAAATTCTAGTGGTTTGTAGAGGAAATTCTAGTAATATTTAGAGAAAATTTTGATGGTGAAGAGGAAGTTCAGACGATATATAGAAAAATTTTTAATGATTCATAGAAAAAATTTTAATAATTAATATATGAATTTTAAGCCGTTGAAGTTTTAACTTGATCCAGTCTAGAAAGCTCTTCGAGTCTTTCATTATTAGGTGGGATCCTGACCTAACTCGACGTGATTAAGTGAGTCATGCTTTGGTCAAAGATTCTGATTTTAGACTATGCCAACATAATCTTGACGTGTGAGTTGGTATGACATATTCGTTGGCCAATAAGAGAGCCGAGGAGCAAGGGAGCGGTCAAAGGGCAATGGCAAGTCGACGTGGGCAAGGGGGAACTGTGACTTGGGTGCTCACGTTCTCTTTGAACAGGGTTACAAGGGGTGAAAGTCTGAGAGTAAGAGTGAGAAGAAGGAGAAGGAAGAAAGGGAAGAACGAAGGGAGAATATAAATGACGAGCAGCCTGAAGGATTGGCAACCGACAGCGAGCAACGACCAACTCGAGTCTTCATTATTGTCTGAAGATTTTACTGTTGAGCTCGTTCGGTATCGTACGCTACAATGATTGGATTAATGATTTTTCTAAAATAAATATTTAAAAATGTAAATTGTGAAGATGTAATGTTTTTTGAAATATAAAATTATAAATGTAATTTTTGATGTCAATTATATAATGTAATTTTTTAAAAATTTGTAAATACTTTTAATAAATAAAATAATATATGTTGTTAATCAATTATTTTTAATTCTATCAATGATATATGCTGGGATTTGTGTATGTCGAAAGCATGAACAACATCTTAGAGAAGACACTCCATCGGCCTAGACTTGGGGGTGAACCGCTCAAAAAAAAAGAAAAAAAGATGGTAGACATATAGGATGGTAGACACTAGGATTGCACAAATAACAGTATGACCGCAACATATTAGTTTCAACATACAGTACTTATATTTAATTTTTAAATAATAATATTTTTAATTTTTCAAACATTTGGAACAAATACAAGAAATAAGACAAACACAACAATTGCAAAGAAACACATCCAAAGATGCACTAAGTCCACATGATGGATTAGGGCAACTCTTCAGCAAGGAGCAACAAGGACGTATATGGGAGCTAAGATTAGGCCCTAGACCTATAGACTATTGGACCCTATCTAGAAGATAAAGTCATTTAGGTAGTTATAAATTTATTGGTCAATCATCAAGCTTTATGGATGCTTTATGGATGCTTTAAAGCAAAAAATAAACGATATGCAGAAAACATTTGAAACTAAAATGTGGGGGATGAAAAACTTAATATTACAAGTAAGTTCGTTGATGTTGTGCTCCTTATTATGTTATATACATAGAAATATGTAATGATAATAATGTTACCAATGTAATTTTGTTTGTTTTTAAATTGTAACTTCTTCCAAATCATGGTAGCTTATACACACCATTTAGTTCAGGATCATCATCTCAATGGGCAGATGCTTCGCCGATGCTTGTACGACAGGTGAGGGTGAGGGGAGGGGCGTGGGCGAGTGGCGAGGGTGAGGGCAATCGAAAAAATCGAAAGGGGGAGAATAAAGTGGTCTGATTCTGAATTTTATCGTTCCATGTAAAGTCGAAAGGCATGACACCATTCATACTTTTCTTGTTTTGAGTTTGTACGCGCGCATAAGAGTTTTTTTCTCTCGTTATTCTAATGACTAGATTTTGTGAAGGCTTGAAATTTAACTCTTTTGTTTAAGGTTAGATAAAATTAAAGTTAAAGTTAATTTGTAGATAAAATTGATTCTACGCAGTAATTAAGATAATAAGAATGATTTTAAATACTAGTTAAAATTCAGCCACAAATGAAACCGTAGTCTATAACCGATTCAATGTGAGAATCGGTGTTCTCTTGGCACATATTTACGTAGTAGTAATTTTGCTGAGCTATACAATGGTGATTTGGTTATATGATTCGGAGCTCCGAAGTTCTAAAATAAGTAATTTCAATTACTGCCGTTCATAAGAAAAATGGTTATTTGAAATCCAAATCTTTGATTTCTTACTAACCTACCGTCTACGAGAATAGACATCTCGAACATATATAATGGTGACCCATTTGTGTTCCTTGGCTTCTTTAAAATGGTGATTCGATTGAATATACAAAAACAATGTGAGGGGTTTGGTGAGGAACTTCGCGATATAAGCCTTACCCATCCTCGCTAGGTTGGTGCAGAGCATCCGGGCATCACTCGAAAACACCAACACAGCACGACTGCCGGAGCGATTCAATCTGCGGTGTTCGTGATCTATCAGCATGGTATCCTTGGAAAACAAGGAAGACGTGGAGGCATGCCTCTACGCCCAGCAACTCACCAGCTTCTCCGTCCTCCCAATGATCCTCAAGGCCGCCATCGAGCTCGGCGTCCTCGAGGTCGTCGTCAAGGCCGGCCCCGGACGGTTCCTCTCTCCGCAGGAGATCGCTGATAAGCTGGAGATCAAGAACCCCGACGCCCCGGTCATGCTGGATCGCATGCTCCGGGCTCTCGCCAGCTACGAGATCGTCACCGAGA
>JAMKPZ010004118.1:0-41435 GCA_024699675.1 Amphibolis antarctica
ATTTTACAATTTTAAAATCATTCTCAGTTAATTATTTTTGATAATCATCACAATGATGATGATTATACAAAGACATTATTAGAATTTCATATGGTAATACACTTTCTAACATTAAATATAATGAATTCCACCTATGTTGAACATTTAAAGAGAATTTTTTATGCGGCATTTCAAAAGTATCACATGTTTCATCAAATTGTTGTTGTCGCTTTCCTGAACTAGTTATAAAACTTACAGCATCCTTAATAAGTTCAATATAAATTTTAATTTCTTTTACACCTGATTGTACAATAACATTAATTATGTGACACATACATCTTTAGTAAAATAATTTAAAACCATTTGGTAGACTTATTCTAGTTTTAAAAATTGGTATTGTTGTAGTATTATTAGCTGCATTATCAAAAGTTATACTACTTATTTTATTTCTAATTTCATATAAATCAAAAATTTTCATAATGTTTGCAAAAATTGTTTCAGCAGTATGTAGATGTTGAATTTTTCTAAATCCTATTAATATTTTTTGTAAAATCTAATTTTGATCAATATAATGTGCAGTTACAGCTATGTATCCATTCTTAGTTCTACCTGACCAAATATCTGAAGTGCATGCTACACATGTCATTATTGTACTCATAACATTGAAGTAGGCCGCCCGTTGGGCGGAAGCGTGCTTATCGTTGTTGTGTTGCACCTTGCAAGCTGTGATTCGGTGGCCGACCTAGGCACGGTTCCCCATCGACCCATCCTGCCTGCCCGCATACGTGACCGTTCACTCCGGCTGCCGACCCAATGACTCGTTGGCTAGTCCCCTCGCTGGCCACAAGACCCGTTCTGCCTCCTCTCGCGCACACGACCGTTCACCCCGCCAGCCACACAACCTAGCGGCCCATCCCCCCTCCAGCAACACGACTCGTTCAGCCCCCTCCTGCACACCGGCGCACGGGACCGTTCATCTCGATTGTCGGCTCAATGACTCGGCGGCCAATCCCTCTGCCGGCCACACAACCCGTTCTGCCTTCTCCCACGCACATGACCGTTCACCCCGCTGGCTGGCCGCACAACCTAGCAGCCTATCCCCCCAGTCAGTGGCACGACCCATTGAGCCCTCTTGGCGCATGTGACTGTTCACCCTGTCAGTCACATGACCAGGTGGCCCATCCCCTTCGTTGGCCACACGACCCATTTAGCCCCCTCCCTCCCGCGCACATGACTGTTCACCTTGCTGGCCGCATGACGCGGTGACCGAGTCCCCCCCCCCCTCTTGCAACCCGGTGACCGGTGTTTCCCTCTGGTCCTCCCCAGCTCCCCCCTCCTGCGAGTCTGCGACCCACCTGGTAGTCTCATGTTGGGCTGGGTCGTGCCTATTTCGTGCTAGAATTCGTGTCGTACCAGTACGGCACAAATAACTTGGGGGTCCGACTTAGGCACGACCTACAGTACGAAAAATTTTCGTACCGTGTCATTGATCGACACGGTCAAATTGTACCTGGGCAGTGCTGGGTTGTGCCCAGCCTATTGACAAGTCTATCGATGGATAAGATTGACGACGTCGAAACCACAATCATTTATTATTATTATTTTTTGATAAGTAGAGGAGACTACCATCGTAAATAAATATTTATAAATTATTAATTTTATCTTATTAAAATTAATTAATTTATTTTTAAAAACTCATAAGTAATGTTAGTTATTTTAATTAACGTACATAAATTAATTTTAATAATATTTTATTAAAAATAATTAACTTACGAAAAACATTTACCAGCAATATAAAAATTTTAATTTTATACCTCGTTTTTAATCTAAAATTATTTTTTTAACATAAATCATATGTCAAACGACGTAAAATTAAAATCTAAATTAATATATGATAAATTTTTTATTTATCGTAATTAATTTTAAGATAAACTTTTTTGCATAAATAAATAACGTTGGGCACAAACGCCATGAATGTCAAATGCCGCGTTAAATTACGCACTATTGAGAGTTTAGTAATGAGATTGGCAGAATTTAATTATAATTATTAGAGAAAAAAATTTAAAAAAATTTGAACTTTAAAAATTATTTAAAAAAAAGGTAAACTTTTAAAAAAAAATTCAAAATATAAATTAAACACACTTTCAATTTTAATGATATCAACGACCTCTTCATCTTCATCTTCTTCTGCTACTACTACTTCTTCTTCTTCTTCTTCTTCTTCTATGGTTTGTTGGAGACGCGAGGCAAGTGAGGGGGGGCGGGAGCATGAGGCGGAGGGAGGGGAAGCGCAGCGGGGAGGTAATTGTTCTTCTCGTCTTGCTTACACTACGTCTACTACCGCGGATTTTGTTCTATGGTCGCTCCTTGGCTTTGAGCACAAGCTTGTGTGGAAACTGTAGCCTTTCTGGCCCAAGATCTTGCTGAGGAAGTGGCTCAATATCAGCACCAGGGACTCTGATTTCAGGGCGGATGAGGAGTTTGATACGGAGAGCGAGGTTGATAATGAAGGTGCCATTTTTTTCTGTCACGAGCTGTTTGTTGCTGTAAATGTGAAGCTGGCACAGAACCTGGCTTTTTTTTGCTTGTGTCAATGATTGACGTTTCTTACTAGACCTTTGGTTGTATTGCTTTTTTTTTGTTCAGAAATGTGCGGCTTGGAAAGTGAATTTCCTGACGTTGAAAGACGAATGGGCAGATTGTCTTCTAATGGTAATTTGATAATTTATATCTTCTTCAAGTTTCAAATCTTGCCACCAGATGATGTAAATGGCTTATTTTTGTTAACTTAGTCGGTTTGCATCACCTTTCTTGAATTGTAAAATTTGGATGCTCATTGTTCCAATTGCTTAAGCATAAGTCCAAAAAAGGGAAGGAAAAGGAAAAGAAAAACCATGGCTGATGCTGCCACTTTGTTGAAGTTTCCCTGGCTTATTGTGAACAAACTGAATTTTGTTTCTAATGTAGTTAATTTTCCCAAGGATAACTCCATCAATGTTGAGTGTTATGTACAGTGAGCACTTCAGAGAACGTTACCTACAAGTCAAGAAGAAAATCTGAGACAACCAGAGCACAATACATAACTTCTAGAGAGCTAAGGTATGCTGTCATTTATATATACTGTTAGAAAGTGGAGAACCCTTACAAATGCTCCAATGGAAATGGGTTCGAGCTAGATACGTGATGCAACTGTTCTTACTTTGGCAAGTTTTGGTGGAGTTATGAAAAGTAGGGAACATTACATTCCCATGTACAATCACTTGATGTATATAATCGTTATTAGATTGGGATAGGTTTGACATAATTAATGTACATTATTATTGCCCGTTTTAATGTCAGAGTTGTGTTGTGACTGGAAAGCAATTTGTACATGATAGGCTAACAAAAATTATTATTTTTTATTCCACAGGGTATGTGTTGGAACGTGGAATGTTGGAGGAAAACTTCCACCCGGTGACATACAGATAGAGGAATGGATCAATATGGATGAACCTGCAGATATCTACGTCCTTGGGTAAGGCCTTTGTGACTTTCTTTTTCAAAATATTGTACAGTTCATTACAGCTTTGATAAAAGGGTATTTCCAATACAAAGCCCCTCCAAGGTGAGCTATGGGAAAAGTCCAACTGAATGCATGTAAGGCCAAGCAGCCTTACCTTCATCAATAGAGAGGTCATTTCTTAGAATTCAAATTCATAATTTCCATGTCACAAGAGTGCAACCTTAACACTATTCAATACAACTTTGGTAATGTGGTAACTTGATAAAAATACAAAAAAATGAGATTCATAACATGCAGATATCAGATGGTGATTCCATACAGGTTCATAAACAAGTTATAAAATTTACTGAAGTTTGTTGAATTATAAATGTACTTTTAATTCTTTCCCTCTTTGCAATTTTTTGCCAATGCTAATATATGCTTTCTTAGCAGAATGCAAGAGATTGTTCCACTAAATGCTGGGAATGTTCTAGGAGCTGAAGATAGCCGTCCTGTTCTGAAGTGGGAATCCATAATTCGTAAAACTCTAAACAAGATCTGTCCAGTCAAAAAAAAACTTAAATGCCACAGTGACCCTCCATCTCCATCCAGATTCAGGCAATCCGATGATATTCTTGCCTTTGAAGACGAACTCTTGTCTGGTAGTGACAGCAACAGTGATGAGCAGTCCTATCCATTTGATGATCAAAAATTTAACATACACACAAACCAAGATACTTGCCTTGATAATGGGAAAGAGACTGAATGTATTCAGAGATCAGAATTTACAGAAAATGTTGATGTAGCCTTGCCGGAGAAACTAGAACAAAAGATGTTTTGTTCTCCCAAGAATCTAGATATGCTGCCCCATTTCAATCCCAAGAATTATGAGAATAATGCAGAAGAACCAGGTAGACAGCAGAAAATCAAGCTATCAAGGACAATTAGCACTTCAGAGAAAGTTGGCTTGAGCTGGCCAGAACAACCACTGAATTTTCCACACAAGCAGATACTGAACAGTTCTGATTCTTTTAAATCTACAAAATCATTTAAAACTAGTAATTCATTGAAGTTTAACTTTGAGGAAAGTAAAACTTCCAAAGAAACTCAGCTGGTAACAAAGCTTGATAAGCAGAGCTCCATCAAATGCAAACGCAAAAAATCAGCTTTTGTAAGGGTCATCAGCAAGCAGATGGTTGGGATTTTCTTGTCTGTATGGGTTCGTCGTGCTCTAAGGAAGAACATCCAAAACTTGAAAGTATCTACTGTTGGCGTTGGTGTCATGGGATACATTGGCAACAAGGTGAGTTTTAAAAAATTCTAATAAATTTACAATATCCAAACTTAACATAAATTATTGCACTTATATAAAAATAGGATATTTTCCAGTCAGTGTTCCATTAAGGACGAGTGTCCACAAAACGTTTTTTAACGAAACATTTCAGTTTTCCATTATTTTGTATCTTTACTAAATTTTTGTAATTTTTTTAAAAGTCCATTTTCCCACTCCATCTGATCTTGTCACATGTTATTTATTTATTTATGTTACATTTTTGTGTTTCAGGGATCCATAGCGATCAGTATGTCAATATATCAAACACCCTTTTGTTTTATATGTAGCCATCTAACTTCAGGAGAAAAGGATGGTGATAAACTTCGAAGAAATGCTGCTGTGCATGAAATTCACCGGCGGACTTTGTTTAATACATTATCTGGTATTGGACCTCCTCGAACTATATATGACCATGAGTAAGTAACTGAACACTTTTTATGAAGGGCAATTTTTTCAATGTTTTCAAAGTATCCCGTTCTTCTTTTACTTTCTATCTTTAGTATCAATTAGATCATAGGCTGAATGTTGTATGTTAAATATACCACATGTTTTATCCTCATGGCCATAGTTATGTGCTTATGTTCCTCCACATTACTGGTGATCTAATGTATGCAGGCTAAGATTGTTCTCTTCCTCCTTTTAGTGCCTTTTATTGCAATGGCTTATGAAAAAATTTGAACAAGCACCGTATTGCAGAGCTGGGAATAACCCATCAGGGGAAAATTATAAATGAAGATTAGCATAGTACTTTTTGAAAAAAGCTGGAGGCATGAATTGTAGCTTTGTGATACCTTCTTACAAAATGTTACTAAGATTCTGACTTCCCTAATGTGTCAAAATCAACACTTGGCAAAAGGGAGAAAGTGGTTAAAACGTATTCCTGAACATTAATGTAGGAAATGGTTATACTCACTGCTCATTCATTGATTATGTTTGGGCTCAAGTTTTCCATTTGCAAGTTATGGATCCAAACAACATGGATATAGATGACATATTCTTATCTTCAGTACTCTTTGGAATTGCAATAGCAAGAGCTTGTACATATTCATTAACTGGTTTATTTGAGTTTTGTATGAGTAATGAATGAAAACCAGTATGGTGTATATGTATGTGTGTAGATATAGACTCGCTTGTTTGGGCAGTGCCAAGGTTGTTGGGACTACCACTTTGTTTTCAATATTTGAGGTCTTAAGTCAAAAATTTCAAACTTTAAATTTGATCTATATTCTTGAAAGTATCTACAAATCAAAATTCAATTGATTTGGACGATTATTTATTCTGAATTGGATTATAATAAAATTTGGATGAACATGGTAGCTATTCACTAATTTTTTAAAACTTTGTCTGTAGATACCTTCCATGTTATAAATTCAGTCTAATTGGAAACAAAATGAAATGTTGTAGCCATCCTAAAATGCACACTTTTGGGTGACGCAATATGTATCTCTCATTTGCTTCAAATTTCATTTATAGACATTTTTCATTTATAAATTCAGTCCAATGGTTTGAATTTTCAATTTGAAACCTAAAATACTGAAAATAAAGTAGAACTATTAACACTATTGGTACTTTGGAAAGTACTCAAATTGTTTGCCTTGTACGCATTATCGTGACACTTGTAAATTCATGGACTGAAGGATTATATCTTTTTAAATTTTAATCATGATAAATTAAATTTACAATCATTCTATTAAAAAATCAGGCTTAATTTGAAACCATGTAATCCATAGGAGATGACATTTGAACCATTTATAATCTGATATTTGGTTTTTAATTCAATTTTATTATAACTATGTATCAATTCACATCCTTTTTCTCCTGCAAGAACTCAACGATAGTTTCATTTCTATGCAGAAGGATAGTATGGCTGGGTGATCTGAATTATCGTATCAACTTGTCATTTGACAAAACACATGAACGCATCTCCAGAAAAGAGTGGCATAATTTGGCTGAAATGGATCAGGTTAGTTTATATTTCAAGCACTTTCAAACGCATGCTCTAGAAAAATGCCCCCTTTTGGATTTGCATGTTAATACACGTATTTTAAGGTTTTCAACATTCACTACAATGCTTTTAGTCAACTCACAACCGTTTTTCTTTGGCATGTCCTTCAATAGTTGAAGCTTGAGTTGAAGAAAGGCCGTGCTTTTGATGGTTGGACTGAAGGTGTAATTACTTTCCCTCCAACATACAAATATGAAGTTAACTCTGAGAACTATATTGCAAGTGACACAAAGGCTGGAAGGAGGACTCCAGCTTGGTAAGAGATCAAGACATCAAGTACATGCTATCTTTCACAGTATAATATATACAAGGCTGGATATAATCAAAAGTTAAATACCCATAGCTGGCACCTTTTGAATTATATGCAAAAATTTGTTTGTTTGCTCAGGTGTGATCGTATCCTTTCATATGGCAAAGGCATGAAGCTTTTGAATTACAGAAGAAGTGAGCTGAAACTTTCTGACCATCGTCCAGTGACTGCTGTTTATTTGGTTGATGTTGAGGTCTTCTGTCCTAAGAAGCTCCAAAGAGCTCTGACATTTACAGATGCTGAGATAGAGAATTATGAATTCACATCTGATTTTGATTAGAAAGGCTGCAACTTGCAAGCTGTCTAATGCTTGGGAAAGTTAGATTCTTTTTACTAATGTCCAAGTAGTCATCAACTTCTGCTTTATAAAAATCTTATATCATTCCCAACTTCTATGCAGGTTTACAAGGTTCAACCTCAAATTTTTATATCACACATCACAGATCTGCCGAATAGCAACGACCAAAAGCCAATCTATTTGATTCTATGCATGATCTGTGTGAAAAATAATTGAAAAACACCCCTGATCTGTCAAATGGGAAGCCCTAACACAGCACGGGTGGAGCGAAAAAGTGAAGGGCTGGGCAATGGAAACAAACCCAAATGCTCCATGCCTTAGTGACATTATATGGAGATTAATTAAGTATTTGTGTTTTCGGAATGAGTATAAAATCATATGAAATGATATAAAATAATAATTATAATTTTTGTCATTTTTCATCATTTCTCATTAATTTTGAAAGCAAAATACCACCTAAGTATGCTGTTACATCATTATTTCAAGGCATAATGACAAAAAATAATAGCTAATAACAAACAAACCAACTACAAAACAAGATACATCAACATTTGAATGGTAAGACAACATCATCGGACGATGGAGAATTTGTGAATGGATGGATGGACCAGATGATTCTTTTGAAGAGTTACTTGATCCAATGGTGCTAGATGGTCTCCTAGCACAAGACAGAAAGAGCAGAGAAGCAAAGGGTCAAGCAGTGTTGGGAAAAAAAAAGCACCTAATGACATTATATATGTAGGTTAAACATGTTGTTACAACAATATTACAAAGCATAATAATAGGAAATAATACAACTAATGAATGACCGTTTGTCTAAGTATTTTGATACTATGTAATCATATTTTTTATTATATATCATGACGTTTTATGGTATATTTATTAAACAATTTTTACATTTTTTACTTTGACATTTTACCCACAGTAAACAAAAATTCACCCTAGCGAAATCCTCCTGTTGTGGTCGTTCCTCCATTTCGCACCCCACTCCAGTGACCCACCTCTTCATCGTTGTCTTTGCCTCCCATGAATCACATTTTTAGTCAATTGCGTTTCGTCACAACCACCTTCTCCATCATGGCCATGCCCCTCCTTTGATCTATGTTGCTACCCCAATCTGCATCGCTCTTTGTTGATCTGCCTCTCCGTCATTCCACCAACACACCACTCCTCCAATTTGCGCGACTCTCCTTTGATCCACCTCTCCCCCTCCTCTCGGCCACAATCAAACTACCTTCTCCGTCGATGCACCGTTCTTGTGTTGGGTAAGAAGAGACCTAGATGGAGCAAAGACATAACTTCTTGTTGTTGAAATAAACAAGATAAATAAACAACACACAAACAAGACACACCAATATTTACATGAAAAATTTTCTCTATGTGAAAAGTAAAAATCATGAGACCAATCAATTTACCCTTAAAGCTTTCACTATCACAATTAATGGGTACACAAGACCTTCTCTAGTGTAGAACTAGAAGCATCACATTTACATCAATGGATAACAATGGCACTATCAACAACACTGAAAGAGATAGTATAGATTTACTTAATCTCAGTCTACTATGTTTAGAAAAACAGCAATCACTATGCTACCTTAAAAATCACGAAACTTGGTAGAAATGTAGCTTCGCAAATCCCTGAACCATTGAAATTTTTTTAGCTAAAATGGACTTTGTTTCACCCTTTAAACATATCTTCTTCTACTAAGAGCATCCGTTGCAAAACTACAATGACAAACTTTCTCTAAAACTTTCTTTGAAACTGACCCTAATCTACTTAGATCCTCAATCCAACTGTCCAATCTGAAGGTCTTCAAGTCACGAACAAGCTATTGAAATTTCAGCAACATCTAACCACAAAAACCTTCTGATCTACCTCTTAATCAAGGTGGTGCAAAAGCTTAGAGTTAGAAGAAAGGGTAGCCGCCCCCTCTCTCTCTTCAAACCAGGTGTGTTCATTTCTTTAACTTCTTCTACAAATCTTAATAAGATTTTACAGGTAAACATTACAAAGAACCCTGTCACATAAATAAATGCAAATTTAAGTCATCTTAGACGGAAACCCAATATCTTGAATTGAAGCACCAGAGTAACGAGTACACTCTACGGTGAGAGAGGTGTGAAGGCGAGCGGTGTAGGAGGAGAGAGGATAGATTGCGTTGCCGTAGGCAAAGGAGGGGGGCATGTTGTGTTTCGTGTGAAATAAATTTTATATATTATTTATTTATTTATTTTTTTAAAAAAAATTATTACATTTTTATTATAAATAATATATTTTTTCAAAAATTACGAAACTCAACTCAACTCAACTCACCCTACTGAAACCTAACACAAACGCACCTGTTAGGTACAAAACAAGATACATCAACATTTAAACAGTAAGACAAGACGATTAGATGGTGAAGAAATGAAGAACGGCCGGGCATTCATTCCAAGCTTGAGCAGCACCCTGCAAAAATCAAGCAGTCCTCCTGCATGCATTCGTATTACTCACCTCTGCGTCGCCCTTGATCAACACGTACTAACCCATTTTTGTTTCTTTGAGTTTTTACCTCGTGAGGGAAGACAGGACGGGAAGGAGGAGGACCACGACAATCACGGCTCCGAGCACAATGGCGATGCAGGTCCATTTCCTTGAACTCTTCTGGTAGTCCTTGGCCACCTCCAGCTGTTCCGCGCCTTTCCTGACGAAGGAGTTGGCATGGGCGACATGGCTCTCTATGTCGTTGAGCTGGTGGCCCTGCGCCTCCACCAGTGCCGCCATGTCCAGGAACACCTGGTGTAGGTCCATCAGGTTCTTCTCAATCTCCTTCACCGCGTCGTGCCTTTCCTGTATCTCTGTTATGGTGTCCAGCACCTGACCTCTGCCCTGTTCTTGTATGGCTCTCTGCAGGAACGTCTCGCTCTCCCCCGTCGATATCAGTTGTTCGATTGTGTCTTCGTCCGCGTGCTGCCCCGTCACTGTGAAGTATCGTCGTCCGATCGTTTCCTTGTACTCTGTCGAAATCTTCTCCCGCAGGCTCTGTAATAAATTTTTTTAAAGAAGTTCAAAAAAGATATTCAAAAGGAAGAAATTATTTTTTTACTGTTTTTAAAGTTAAAAATATTTCTATCAAATCAAGCTTAATCAGCCAAACATGTTCTTTTTAAAAAATACGAAAAATAATAAAAAATAATAAAAATTTAATTTATTATTTTTAATATTATTTATTATCTTTAGTATTTTTTAAAGATAAATTTTTTTTTGAATTGAAGGTTGATTTGATCTAATTTGTGAAAGAAGTTAAAAAAAAATATTAGCGCAGACGGTCAACTAGAATATCATTTCGGTACAGTAGAATGTGTCGAACATACGGATGATTTGGTAATAGGGAAAATGTTCTTTGGTTACGCCACAAGTTTTTTTTAATAATATTAAAATTAAATATATATTTTTTATTATTATAATAATTTACCTAATTAACGTAAATTTAATTTTTTTTATATATTATAATATAACTAATGTTCTTGAACTTATACTTATAGAATATTATATTCAACAACTTTAACAATGACTTTTTTTCCTTTATTTTTATTAGTTAAAAAATTATACATATTTCTATTAAAATTTTCATAATACATTACCATCTTTTTAAATTTCTCCTTCATTATCTTTTAAATCACTTTTTTGTCTTTCTTTACCGTGTATATATATATATATATGTAAAAAAATGACTTAAAGTTAGATATTACAAGAAAAGTAACTTTAATGGTGTAAATTAACTCTCTTGGTAATAAAATATTCTAATTTTAAATACTACGAAAAGTTAAAAGTTAAATAAAATTAAATTTAAATAATAATAATGATACGTAAAAATTAACGTAAAATTAAAGTTAGAATAATAAAAAAAAGTTACCAAAGGACATATATATATATATATATATATGCAACAGCAAAACGGGTTGGTTGGGGTAAAATGGTAAATTCATACCTGGAAGTCATCCATGAGGTCCTTGAGTTTCTTTCCGAGGCCGCCGACGACGGACGTGCGGGTGCGATCCGTGGACGAGCCGGGTCCGCATCCGGGAAGCTTCCTGCTGGCGGCGTTGGCGCGCTCGAGCGCCTCGAGCTTGGCCTTGACGGCCTTGGCGCGGCGGAGGACCTGCTCAACATCCTGGTCCATGCGAGCCCTCAGCGTCTTCACGGTCTTGGCATTGTGGGCCGTCCTGGTCTCCTCGTTGGATGCCTGAAGCCTCTTGTGCAGCCTCTCCAGCTCCTTGAACTCCTCGTTCACGTTCTCCACCTCTTGGAAGAAGCTGTCGAGGTTGGCACCCGCCTCCTCCCCGCCCATGCCGGCCTCCACGTCCTCCACCCCATGACTACGCTTCAGCTCCGTGTACTTCTTGAAGGAGGTAGTCGAGAACAGGTCGTTCATCTTTGGCGCGCGAAAGGTGAACCCAATTCCCCAACCAATGTCCTATACCGTCGCTGCTACCGTCCAGCATCAATGTGGTTTCGCCGCCACCATCACCCTGGCAGAAGAAGAAGAAGCAGCAGCAGCCATCGATCTGAAGGAAGCGGGCGTCGGCCGGTGGCGTTTGCTCCCTACGTTTCTGGGAGGTGATCATCAGGGGAGAAGAAGGAGGAGAAGGGGGGCGCCTGGCCGGATCTTCGCCGTGTTTGTGGCACCACCGCACGTCTGGAAGAAACAAGAATAGTACTGGTCGAGCTTCCATGGTTCCTCTTCTCCTCAGAATAATGGTACGAAAACTGTGACTTCTCCTCCTTCTTGCTGCATTAATTTTTCTGATTATTCTGGAATTCGTCTGAGTGATGACCGTATGAGTATTTAAATATTTTAATTTATGTGAGAATCTAAGCTCAAATAATATTTGAATCCCAGAATCCATATATTAATTAATTTTAATTCAAATTCAAATATCGCTATTTCACATCTAAAATGCTGTGAATTCGATTTCAAATATCATCATTTCACATTCAATTCTGTGATAAAATTAGAATGATAAAGAGAAGACTAACATGACTCACATGCATGAATCGAGTAACATATGGTCCAAATTTTTTGGTTCCAAAAAAATTCAATTCCGCCGTTGTTGCCGTAGTTCATCTGCAGATCGTTGCTCAAATAAGACCGTCTCATATTTAAAAAAAGAAGAAGATAAATATAGATAAAACTGTGATGGAAAAATAAATAAAATTATAATATGAATTATGATGGATATTCAAATATCGAATCAGATAATTAGTAAATAAATTCAAATTAAATTTTAATAAAGACTGAAATTGTTTGGATAATTTTTTGAATATCATTGTGAAGAATTCCTGATTTTAGATGTCGTCCAATGGGGAACTGTATTTTTGTAATTAATGAAAAAAATAGTAAAATAACAAAAAATTTAATCTATTATTTCTTACATTTTACGTGATTTTTTTATTATTTTTAAAAGTACAAGCTTCAAAGGTATAATTTGAATTGGAATTTGAAATGTGAATACCTGCTGCCTCAACTTCACACGAACCGATCCTTCGAATTTCGTTCCCATTGACATCCCCAGCCCAGCGGACTCGACCACCACCGGCGCCGCCGCCGCCGCC
This sequence comes from Amphibolis antarctica, assembly GCA_024699675.1. NCBI lineage: Eukaryota > Viridiplantae > Streptophyta > Magnoliopsida > Alismatales > Cymodoceaceae > Amphibolis > Amphibolis antarctica. Next base: position 13,003 of record JAMKPZ010004118.1, read on the forward strand.
ACACGGATCTCGGACGTCGTGCCGAAGAACAAGGGAAAGGGAGGCAAGAAATGGAAGCCGATGAAGCAGGAGAATGGACGCGGCAAGAACAGGAAGCGGATGCTTCAAGGCGGAGGGGCAGGAGTACGGCCAGGTCCTCCGCCTGCACGGTAACTGCCGATTCGAGTTGAGTTTCACATCAGTGTGAAAGCAACTTTTCTAATGGTACGTTTGTTTTTGTGATGCATACAAGTTTATATAAAATTAATTTTATAATAAGTAAAATTAGTAATCTAATAATAATTACGAAGAATTGAAATTTAAAGTAATAAAATAAATAATATTGAAGTTATATAGTAGATCATGTAATAAAAGTTTATATATAAAATTTATATAATAATAATAATAATATATAAAAATTGATGTGAAATTAAATTTACATGAAATTTAAACAATTTACACAATTAGTGTCAGCATCATTAGCGTTGATTGCGCTGGAACAATCATTAGCGTTTGTGTTTTGAAATATATGTCGGCCATGTTGGAATCATTCCATCAAGCTGATAAATTGGATTACTGCAAAACAAGAGGGATTCGAAAGAAGATGAAAGTATTCTGGTCAGCAATTATATTGTAATTAACTGGCCATTTCTTTCCTTATAGTGTTTTTTTTGAAGATTAAAGATATTATATTTAAGATAAAAAATTTACAATCATAACTAGAGGGGAAGTTCAAAACATCAAAAAAACAAGTTCATATGACACAAAAAAGGGTTAGATTTACAACGACGGAGCGATAAACAACTAACAAAAAGATTAAATATTACCACTTTCAAGAACATATACATTAGTCTGCACCATAGTAGCAAGAGTTGATAAGTGCAGATCCACTTTCCATTTTAATTGAGCTTCATTAAATAATTCAATTCCTTTACCACTTGTAAGGATATGAAGTCAAGCACAAGTATGGTTAAATATCTTGAAGATTATCGAGTTGATAATCTCATGGAAGTCAGAATGTTGCCAAGTGAATCAAAAGAAAGTGAAAAGGAGTGCAAGCCAAACATATTTTTGGGAAATTGAATTTCCACGGTATAAAAGTCAGGCTATCATCAATAAAGATATATTTGATCATTTCAAACAACCAAATTACAAGTGACATAAATTACATCGATCACGTCGTAAGAGTTTCTCTTTATTCAATAGTTTATCATGCAAGATAAATCAAGCAAGAATTTTCATTTTTAAAAATACTTTGGATTTCTAGATTTCTTTATAAAATCCAAAATAGATTTAGAAGTTAAATAAGATACACAAGGTCACTCGAAAGAACGATGAAATTTTTATCTAAATTTTTTCAATTTAATAAATAAAAATTGACAAAAAATCTTGCTTGAGAAAATTTAAAATTTTTTCTACATTTTTCAAAATACATAAATATATGAAAATCTATATTTTTTTTCAAAATTTTGCATAAACTGCATATCGCATTTCTAGGATTCTATTTGTCTCACGATTTTAGTGGGTTAGTTTGAGTTCCACGTTTTGTCAGAAAGTATACGATATATGATAAAAAAAGTAATAATATTTTTTAAAAATTGTAATAAATAATGAATAAAATAAGTAAAATGATAATATATAGTATTTATTATAATAATACGATGAATAATAAATAAAATATATAATAGAATAATGAATAATATTTATTAGATTAATGTGATGATATATTTTGTTGTGATGATTGTGTTTTTTTTTAAAAAGTAAAAGGATAATGTGATGATTGAGTTTTGAGAGTTGAAAAGGTAATGAATTTTAGATTTGAATTTTCTCTCTAATCAAAACTTTATTTGTATTATTAAAATTTTCTCTATATATTATTAGAATTTCCTTTCTAAATGATTGAAACTTCTTCTGCATTATTGGAACTTCCTTTGTAATATTGAAATTTCCTCTAAACTATCGAAATTTCTTCTCCAAATTATTGAAATTTCCTTGAAACACCGTCAAACTTCCTCTACACCACTAGAATTTTCTCTTCAAACCATTAGAATTTTCTCTTAGTACTACCGAAACTTTTTTTGCACTATTAAATTTCCTCTGTATATCATTAGAATTTTCTTTACATACCACTTGAATTTCTTCTACATCATTAGAATTTTCTCTAAACACCGTTAGAACTTTCTCCAACAAACTCACACCACTAGAAAAGTTTTCTAATGGCGCCAATGAAAAATTGGTTCTCTTGTTATATTAATGTGATGATATATTTTTTAAGAATTATGATGATTTTTGTTTTAGAGTTATCACATCAAATAATAAAAATATAAAAATTATCTGATAAATAATATTATAAAATATTATAATATACAGTAAAAAAAACACAATAATAATAAACGTCCAGACCGACAGAACTTAAGATAAAAATGGTAGATATTGTTGTTTTAATTAATTAAATTAATTATTAAACAAGCGCACGGAGGAGACGTGAGGAGGATATACGGACGGACCAGATGATATCATCCGCATCGACCGACCCGCTCTATCTATCTTGCTCTCGCTGTCGCTGGCCTCCGAAAGAGCCCTCGAGCTCCGGCCATTACTTCTCCTCCGTCAGTCTACGATAACAGGAGCGGCGAGCGAGCGGGAGAGAGAGAGAGAGAGAGAGGAATCAATCGGCTCGACGATGAGCGGGAAGAAGGTAGCGGACGTGGCCACGAAGGCGATGACGAAGATCGACTGGGACGGGATGGCCAAGATGATCGTCTCCGAGGAGGCACGAAAGGAGTTCTTCAACCTCCGCCGTACTTTCGAGGACGTCAACCACGCCCTCCAGACAAAGTACAGCACGGTACATGATGTCTAACACGTCGACTCTCTCGATGATTCCAGGGATCTAGGGTTTTCAGATCGGAAGCGTTCGGGGGATTTTGTTTTTTAAATGTTGTTGCAATCGTTACGTTATTTTAGCGAATGATGTGGAATTTGATTGCGCAGGAGCCGGTTCCAATCGACTGGGAGAAGTACAGGAAGGGCATTGGGTCGAAATTGGTGGATATGTACAAAGAGGCTTTTGAGAGTAACGAACTATTCTTGCTTGGATTCGTCTTTCATAGTTTTTGTTTTTTAGACTCATTGAATTCTTTCGTTTTCTTACAAAAAAAGTTTCTTTCATCTAAGGGAGTGATTGTATTTGTGTTTTCTATTTGATTTGTCTGCATAAGAACGATGCTAGGATTTCTCGGGTTTGTGTACAAAAAGATGCAAAAGAAAGCTCCTGTAATTCCCAAAAAGGCAAAGTTGATCCTAAGACTGGTAAAATGAGATGAGGGAGGCAACACCCCACTCAAGTAGTTTGATTAGTTTGCCAATTGCTATATATGTATGGATGTTAGCAATTTGTTGAAAGTCATGGAATTATAAATCCTAATGAATTTAGATGTGTTGCTAAATTCTGATGATAAAAGCCAAGGGCGGCTGGGCGGGATATTTTAGGACGTACGTTGTTCATTGTTCGTGTAATTTTTTAATTGGCATACGTAGGGATTAGTTAAATAATATTCTTATTATTTAGTATATCCTCTTGAATTACTGTATTTCTCCAAGAAAATTCCACATCAGGCTTGGATTTTTCCACCGGTTAGCCAAACTGTGTAGCTTGAGTCAACTTGTTCATACCCTTACCATGTAACAAAAATAAAAATATTCATGTTTCCATGATTTAAAAGATTGATTCTTCAAGGTTTGTGATTGGTGGTTAACATTCTTCAAAGTTGAACCGGTGGCTGGAAATTTTCCATTGAATGTATGTGTTGGGTGTAGTCTCACATTGATAATGATGTAGTTGTGCCTGAAGTTTATAAACTTGTGTGGTATTCTTTTACTATCAATTGATTTTGAAATAAGCTTTAACAATATGAAAATAGCTTAAAACAGAAGATTTAAGTTTCATCGTTTAGAACCAGGATTTAGCTTATGAGGAGCTAGGAAGCATGCCTCTCCAAAAGAAGGGAAGAAAAGAATTTGAGAAGAGCTTATGAAGTAATGCTCCTACGTTTCAGGGGATCTAGAGCTGGGCTATTATATGGTTGGAAGATGGATTATCATTGTTCAACTGATTGCTCCATTTTTCCATGAGATCATACATAATGTACATGCCATGCTTCATTTATTTGCGAGATCTTGGGTGTACATCATAGGAATATAGAACTACCTTAGACGTAATTTTCCCATATTTCCTCACTTTTATCTTCCCGAATGCAGGCATAGAAATCCCCAAGTACGAAGATACTGTTACACCTCAGTATAAGCCCAAGTTTGATGCACTGGTAAGTATAGAAAATTATACTTTATCATCAGATTTGCCTTATTTTGCATGCATTTTCATGTTAAGATATGCTGCACTGGTGCGGATTCATGTTTCAGTGGACTTTCAAAAGAACTTTTTTACGTCAATCTGTTGCACGTAAAAAAATATGCAACTGTTTCAAACTACAAGCGCGTCCATTTCAACCAATGCTTTCTTCTGCATTTATAATTTATTTTTCTTAACTACGGTTTTTTGATAATGGTAGTGTCTTTTCCTTGACTACAGTTGACGGAGATAAAAGAGGCTGAACAAATGTCCCTTAAGGAGTCAGAAAGATTGGAGAAAGAAATAGAAGAAGTTAGAGAGCTGAAGGTCATACGCAACATTTTTACTCTGCATCTTGCCCCCTTCTTTGAATCCCATCTTCGATCTTTTGATTACGAATGCTCGATCTAACAAGTGTTTCCTTAAAACAGAAAAATATCAGCACAATGACGGCAGACGAGTATTTTGAGAAGCACCCCGAGCTTAGGAAGAAATTTGACGATGAGATGCGGAACGACTACTGGGGATATTAAGCAATTCAAACTATGATCGGTCAAGCGTAGCAACTGCTTGTTCTTGTTGTTCACTGCTGGAATTTTTTGGTTTTTCCGTCTGGCTGCCCCTTCCGAAATAATATACTTACCTATTGATTTGCTATGATTTAGCAATCATAGAAAGAAGCCCTCTACAGCTTCTGACGATTTCGTTCATGTTCTTTGAATAATAACGGCGTACTTCTTGAAGATAAATAGCGAATACTTCTGCAGTCATTTTCCGACTTCTCAAGCCGCTATATGAAGATAAATAGCGAATTTAAGTTTCTACAAAAAATTTTCAACGTTGAAAGTTGAAAAGAATAATTTCTTTAATTTTTGTATCAAACCTTTTTTAAACATTTGTTAAGTATTTTTAAAAATGCTGTTTTGAAAATCTATCGAAAGTGATTTTTAGTTTAAATAAAAATTATACCAAACGAAAACTTACATGCAGCATTTTATTTTTTTTCATATGACGAGTCATAATCAACAGAATCACATTTCTATAATTATCCAATTGCTTGGTCGACAACTAACTCAAACTACACTAGGTTTCTTGTGCCCGGTAGCGTGTCTATGCTTCAGTGTCAATTTTTTTCTAAACAAGAGATACAGAAATGACAATATCAAAAAAGATGCAAGATAAATCTCCACGTGAGCAGCTCTAAGAAAATCCGGAAACCCCAGATTGTTGCAGTGGCACATGCAACCATCCCTTGCCTGTAAACTTGAATCTTCGGGATCAAGAATGAAATCTAACGTTGCACCTTCTTCCCCCAGTTGGATGCAAGTAGTTTTCGGCAGGTAACCAGGCATGAAGGCGACAACTGCAATTATAAAATTTACTTAGAATGGAATAAAGGCAGAAAGTCGAAAAAGAAAATGTGGAAGGCAACAGATGATTTGTAGCACACGTCTTGTCGATGTTCATGGGGTTTTTTTGATTTATTACGAGGTGATAAGGATCGAACTTTTGAAACTACCCTAATCAACCCAAGCATGATTTACAAGTCCCTGTGGCTCTATGGATTCAACGTTTTAGTGAGATACAAGCTCAATTAGTGTTGGCTGACAGACTTATTTCATAGTAATATTCTGGTAAGCTCCTTTTGATTGAAGGACTCGGTGAGCTCAACTCATTTTCAATGACAATGTAGCTAAGAGAAACTAAACGACATAACATAGTCAACGACCATATATGAGCTTTGGAATTTTTGCTTACAAGGTCCACACTACCGCACTACCAACGCATCCAAGTATTGGATTATAAATGAGGATGACACAACAGAAAAATGCGTAAACCAAATCGCACAACAGCTAGAACTCAAGATGTCAACAAGGGCTATACATACATGAATCGGCTCAGTTAAATTTTAACAAAAATCAATAACCAAACTATCGGTTTGAAAAATTTTAGAATCAAACTGAACCACCTTTTATCTTAAAAGCCAAATTGAATCAAAACTATAAAAAATAAGTCAATTCCAATCGATTCTTGGTTCTAATCTATAAAAAAAGAAATAGTTCAAATAACAAAATATAATGGTAACTAAATATCGATTTATAGATGAATGATTAAGCCATCAACATCAACTTTTTCAAATTACAACCATGTGCTTACATTATAAACAGCATATCTAAAACTTCAAGCTTCAAACATATGGAGGGCAACAGTGGTAAGGTACACAGTGGAGGTTTAGTGGTTAGACTACGGTAGAGTGAATGCTCGACAAAGAGTTTCCGAGACAAGAGAGAAGTTAGGATTTGGTATTTCCTTTTTTATATATTTTGCTTTTCTTTAGTTTAGCTAATACGTTGGTATTAAATAAACAGTACAGATTAAAGAAATAAGATCAACGAACAATATTTAAAATCTATATGACGTATTACATGTACACTTAATAAAATATTAATAAATATTTCAATTTTGGTTTTGGTTCAATTAACCACACCAGGAAGAAAGTGCCGAACCAATCCTAATGGTTTCAGAAATAAAAAAAATCAAATCAAACCATATCATTTAACCATACTACCAAAAAAAATGGTTCTGTTCAATTAACAAATTCTAACCAAACAATGTGCAAGCCCTATTGTCGACATCTTTTATACAAGGGAACTCCCACTCTCACTCCATAGACCAGACTTTTGCTATGTCAGATCTCTCTATTTTCAAACATTTACCAAAATGTGAAATCAACTTCCTTGATTTTTACAACATTTTGGATTCAAAATCAAATAAAAATCTAATTCTGATAAATCCATTTGAATGAACTTTTTAAATGATAAATATATATATATATCATTTGTATTTATATGATGTTTATGTAAAGTAACACTCTCAAACATAATAAAGTTGTAAGACAGATATTACCAAATAATTTATACTTGATTCACAATTGCGATAGATACATTTTTAAACTATGTTTCAAAATCTTATATTATTTGCTAATTATTTCTTATTTAGCATCAACCGAAATTCCTAAAATGCTTCACAGTGCACAGTTTGTACGTTCTTTCACTAGTGTTCCATTAACCAAGAAGAGGAAGCACAAGGCTGTGAAATATGGCTATTTATTGGAATTAGATCTCAAATAATCAGTCCCTAAGAAATAGAATATCGATAACTGGAATGAACTTGAATGGGACAAACTAAGATCAGAATGATAAACGAACTGGTGAAATTGGTATTTTTAACTTCAAAAATTTCTAACTTACTCATAAATGAGGGAAATCAAAAAATGATTCATACCTTCGTACTGCTCACCAGGTGCAAGCAACCGATGATAACTTCCAAAAGATGTGCTAGCGTTTACCTGTAGAATGTTTTACAAAAGCAGTATACACATGACTTTTATGGATGCTCATGGATACAACAAATACCTTGATCCTATTATGTTGGGTGCTCATGGATATAAAAAACAATTGTAATCCTCTATCTCAACATAAATAAAAATTAACTTGTTAGAATTAGAGATGTATTACTTGGTCACTCTGTAAGCTCATATGTATCAGAGTGGGCATCCAAAAATTAAGAAAAAAACTTGGAACAATGATAGACATTAGATCCTCAACCAGAAAACTGCCAAAAGCGGGCATGAAAATGACATGTTTAATACATTCAATTTAACATGAAAAATTAAATTTTAATGTACAGGTCTATAACATGACTGGGAATCCCGTCAAAAAAAGGTCACTGGGAAAAACATGGGTCATTGATCTGTAGTAATATATACCATCACCTTATTTTACTAGATAGCAAGGAAATTGGCTTACTCTGTAATCAATTCCTTTTATCATCACAGATGCAGGCAATGGACGCCCACCAGCTGACGAGAATATCCTCCCATGAACCCCAGTCTACAAAAATAATATTATGTTGGATTCAGAATTATTAAAAGAAAATTAATGTTCCCATTAAGATTATAGGAAAAATAATTGCAGAAACAACAAACGAATATGCATTTTCTTAACGAGTGAAAAAAATCTAAAAATTAGCTTCAATTGGTTAAATATTTAGTGTTTGTCATTAGCATAATAATTAATAATAATGTGAAAAAGTAGCCACCATATAACGGAAAGAACATCAATTAACAAGTTAAAAATGGCACCACATCTGCTAATTTAATTGATAGAGCAGCTCTCCAATTGTTACAACAGATTCATAAGGTAACTTCAGTTCAGAGTACCTTAATAAGACTTGCAACAAGATTAAGCATGCTGGGCCTGTTATGCTCCCAAAGAACAGGAAGCTGCAGAATTTTGTATTTCAAAATAAGAAAAAGGAAGACAAATTAGAAAAGTAGATCGATAATTCAGCACAACAAAGGCAGTTTCAATACTTCACATTCAATGGTTCTTGTCAAGTTTATAATGGGATCGAATGAATAACCAACCAAACTCTAGAGTCCTCCATGTGTCCCATAAGACTTGTAAATGAACAATCTTTTGCAAATTTCAACTATATTAAGCAATACATTTTTTAAACAGTAAGCAATACCCTGAATTCCATTTAATCTAAAGTCAAGGTATAAGGCAATGGATTATTGATGTGATGTATAGAGCCACAACTCTTAGAATCCCATTAGATCCATTATTGTACTAACAATGTATTCTTTGATAACAATAAAAAGAATATTCTTATAATACCATTTTTGATATATTATCACATGATCATCATGAAAACTACAGTTAAACTATATGCACATCTAAGATTTGAAACAAGAGAAAACAAAAATACAGCTAAAAGTACAAGTTGGATTTTTTCCCCTAAAACAGTATATTAAGGAAATAGAGATCACAGTTCTATTTTCAACGTCCAAGCATAGTTAAGGCACGTAAGTGGTAAGCCAAGGTTCCTTTTGGTGCATGGGCACCTTGCTTAGGTGCTCATATAAATCTTTTATTTTTATGTACACACACACATATAATAATACTTTTAGCTCTATTATATTCTAAATAACATAGAAATATATAAATATTCTTAATATAAAATCAAAATACAAAGTGTACCAATTTACATTTTTACTGATTTACTACCACTAAATAATATGATCATATAATTAGCTCAGACAAAGATCATTTCTTCCATGCACTTAATGAGTTTATAAATAATGCACGATAACTTCCACCAAATCTCAATCGATGCAATCCTATAAAGCACTACCTACCACATACAGAATGTATATACTTTCTAGATCAATTTCCATAATGATGTTTTTTTGCACACAAACCTCGCTTGCTTTAGGCCATTTTACGTCACTCACTTCAATAGTCACCTCAAAACAACCACCATGTATATAATTCCAGTCCTGCATGCCACCATACACGGGGTACCTAAAAGAATCAATTCAAAGCACTTATCAATGCAGAATAAGGAACTTTAAGACAATTGATTGTTGCAACCTAGTGATTTTAAAATGTTTTGAATATCAACAATAATATAATCTGAAAAAAAAAATTAAAATTGTTATTTAGTTACCAATGTGCACCATTTGTAATGCCTCCGGGAAATTCTCTACTTCGTGACATATTATGATGGGAGGAACTATAAATTTTTGCCACGTGGCGAAATGTCTTATCATCAGGACATCCAAAATAATGTTTCCTGAAACTCACAGTTAAAGGTAACAAACCAGTATTATATTTCTTATATTATCTGCAAACATACATGTTGCAAGAATATAACATATCAGAGCACATTTCCTGAATTCCCAGCGTCATCATTGAAAATTTTCCTTCATGTGGATGCCTTCCACTGTTGGACCTCCTCACGTATATGAGAATTCGTGCCATACATGAGGATCAAAATTCACGCATATAACGAGACACCAAAAAGTGTTTCCAATGATGACAACAGGATATCATATCCTACTTACAATAAATGGGCATCAAACTTAGTCAATTAACTATAAGTCATGAGGTCCCTTATATATAACTGCAAGTTTTATCAATATTTATTCCTAATAAAAGACTATTCCAACACTCTCTCTAAATTGTAATTTTTTATTTAGGTCATACAAGTGCCTTTTTAAAAAAATTGAGATAGTGGGATGTACTTGTTTAGTTGTTTAGGTTCACCATTGAGGACTATCTATTATGAACTTTAGAGCAAAAACGCTGGTTAATTCCTGGGAAAGCTCTCATACAATAAAGATGGTCACCAACTATGAATATCAAGAAGATCATATTAATTTCTTTGCAAATATAGTTTGCTTCCCTGGACTTGATCTCCAGTTAAGGTCCCAAAAACTACTTCAGGCACCTGTAAGTGTGCTTAAGAAGCCTCTCTGCAAGAATAAGGCAAAAACCAAGGTGTTAAGACTAGCATATGCCCAAGTTTTTGACGTCTCACCAGAATTTGATTACCAATTTTCTGTCACATGTTTGGGAATAAAGGTAAGGTTGAGGAGACACCAGTGAGCTACAAATGGAAACCACATTATTGATCTCCTAGTTATTTCCTTGGGCAAGATGATCAAATGGAATCCTAATCAAGTGAACTTGCATTGTCACCCCAATTGGCAGGGAGCAGGCCATCGTTCTCCTGCATAAACTCCCTTTAGGAGACCTTCACCCTCCCAATACATGAATAGCCCTCTAGCGGGAGTTCTTCATTCCAGTCAACATTAGGAAAGGATACAAGAAATAGAGGAAGTCACTTCCAAACAACCTCTTGACTCCCCAGTTTCCCTCCACTCACCATCGACTATCCAGTTAGCTCACCAGCATCTCCAGATCCAGGGACCCCAAAGAATAGGCAAGACACCTAGCCAAACAACCCTGAAGTTGGGATGCTAATGACACCCATTGCTCCCTTGGGATGATCCCCATTGCTCCATATTGCTGCTCCAACTGACCTCACAACACTGATGGATGCCCATCAATCATTGTAGAACCTCATAAGATCTCTCGTCCAGGACAGGAACTGGCCCAATATCTGAGCCCTCTATGGAGCAGACACTGAGCAAGGCCACCGTATGCTGCTGGTCACTGCACAATGCCTGGATTGTAAGTAGCAGGGACATTGATCCACCCTACAACTTTCTGCCCATTCACCACCTCTCATTCATAAAGCAAGAAACTAGTTTTGTATTTGTTCTTTGCAGTATCATTTTTCATACATAGAAATCACTGAAGTAGTTGACATATAAAACACTGAAAATATAGCACACAAAATTGGTAAACTCGAACTTTCTTATAATGGGAACAGCTATCTTACTTGGAATCTTGTGAACCATCCCAGGGATAATTTACAACGAGTGCACCCTGGTAAGAGGGAAGAAAAAAATTAGTTCACACGAGTGCACCCTGTCACTAAATCAATAAATTGACATATAAATAATAAATTTCATAACAAAATTACTAACTGAAATAATTGTTACCAAACCACTGAAACTAGAATGTTGGGCATAATTCAAAAATAACATGTGATCAATTACTTCTAACATATCGATAGGCAATGTGGAGGGTTAAATTGGTCATTTCACAGTTGAAGTGGGGTGATCTTCCAAGGAGTGTCCCACCCGTTGCTTTAGAAATAATATTGAATGGACAAATGCAGGGATCAATTGCTCCTCTCCGATTACTGTTAGGAGTGGTTGCATTCATTGAGCTCGGTAAAAGCACAGCTCTTAACAAAAACTAGAGTTTGGCACACCAGTTAACAAACACACCCTGAGTCTAGGCAAGGCCAAGAAACTACTTAGAAATAGAGAGAGAGAGAGAGAGAGAGTTTGTGTGCGTGTGCGTGTGTGTGAAGAGTTCATATAAGATGACAGTACTGCTAAAGCAAAAAAATGGCCAAATTTGGTGTGGTTCCTTAACAGACTCTTGTTCACGTAGTGACCAAGGTTTTGTTATGTTCTGTGTGCATTCAACAAGTTTCACATTCCACAAGTAAAGCACAGTTTCCCCATGGTTTGTCAATTATGGATGCTAGGATTTATGATCTGCACCCACAAATTAATTTCCCACAACATATAAGAAACTTTTTTTCTCCATTCCTTTTATTATATGGTAGAGATGTAAATGAAAGAAAATACTTTTTTGGAGGCCATTACCTTCAATTTGTATCCTTTACTATTTTACCATCATCATTTCTCCATTACAAGACCCTACCACCATATTTGAATTTGAAAGGTTATTTGGCGTTTACAATAATTTTAGGCAGCATTACCCTTATTAAGGGTTTAATTTTTTTCAAATGTGCTTGTCTTAGGATAAGAAATGGATTCTTTAAAATCAAGGGTAAAGCAATCAGCTCAAGACCAAAATTAACGTTGCTTGTCAAGAGGGAGGCACGTTGTAATAAAAAGTTTAAGGTAACAAGGAGAAATATATGATCAGTTGAGAAGGGTAAACTGCAATTTTTCCTAAGTATATAAAAAATTATATGATAATAATAATACATAATAAGGAGTTAAACAGATGAATGGATATCACAATACAATAGGAATACTAACCCTAATAATATATATGTAATCAAACACTAATCAATAAAATGACTCTTTCTTTTCCTCTAACATCATAACTAGAAGATAGGCTAATGAGAAAAAGAAAACCTTAAAACACACTACTACCTCCACCTTCCCAGCTACTCAGACAACCATTAAGCCCTTCCCCACACTCAACCCCCACAAGACATCAAACAACATTCTTGTTGCCACTAACCCTCCTGAACCACCCACAACGGCTGCCACCACTGCAGCAGCCAACAGCAGCTACCATGGACCTCCCAGACTCTGCCACATAACATCGAAGTATCTTTAGAAAGAAATAATTAGAATATTTTAGTTTTAAACTTTTAGTAACACGCATCCTTAAAAATATATGTATCCCTGTTAGAATAGATTTTGGATCTAGAAAAGGATAATGTGCAAGTGCCCAGATGAGTATGCAGAACATTTAAAATATTTCAAAATATAATTGTCATGTTTAGTGTCCACTAAATTAGAAAATAGTTTTACTTTGAAAATATTTAGAACATGAATGTAAAAATTATTTATTTGCAAATCCTTGGACACACGTTGAATATCCCATTAGCAAGTTCAATAGTGCTTTTTTATTAGCAGTGTTAGTCAGCTTTCTTCATATCAGCCTGCGAGTCTGCAACATCACTCTGGTGTACCTTCATCATTGCAACAGAAAGGTTTGTAGGAGGAAAGAATGGGAACATGATTACCATGATTTTTTACTTGCAATTAAAACATTTGTACAATGATTTTTTATTTTTTCACTTTGCTTACCTACTTGGTTAGTTCTGTACCCAGAGTGTCTTTATTAATAATAAGTTTCACCCTGCTTTTCCTCAAAAAAGAACCCTCACCCCCAAAAAACAACAAATTCCCCAAGAACACACAATAATACTGAGGGCTTAGTATCAGCTAAGAAGAAGAAGAAATTTTGGTGTTTTATCAGTCAGATTTCTTGTCTAGCTCCCCTAAATGATTTCCTAACATATTTTGATAGTTGTCAAACTATTTCCTTAAAAAGAAAGATTATGCAGAGAAAACTTAATTTTGGATGTCCATGGTCATTAAATGTGTAAATACAGTCTTTTCTGTTCCAGCAAGAGGGAGGGCTAACCAGTGAATCCAGTGTCAGGTTTTAGAGAAAGAAAGCAGACAGAAGATCTATTTCATCCACTATCAGAAAATAAGCATAATTCATCCATAAAAAAGTATATGATTTTACCCCATGTAAGCTTGCAGAAGCTGTGAAATGCTGGTCCCTGATCCACATCATGATTGCTTTTGTCTCTGGTTGTCGGAGGTTCAGAATATCATTCATTGGGAAAAACTGTACATTTCAACTTCATTGCTTGTGATTTTAAAGGGAAAATAATGTAGGATAAAAAACTCAGTGACAGGAGATGCAAGTATTTTTGAAAGAAACAACAAAGATAGGAAATGTAAATATTTATGCATAAAGGTTACAGTAGGGGGGAAGTGAAACATTCACCTGGTCAGGAAAATCTCTATTTAAATCTACATCATTTGCATTTCCACGTTTACGTAGAGAAAATCCATCAGGATTCATTGTTGGAAGAATATGTAGATGGACATTTTTTACAATCAATGTTGCCTACAAAAGCCAAAAAAGGTTTGTTAGAATGGTTACATGTAACTTCATTAATCAGAGTACGCAAAAGATAATAAAAAAAGCACTACCGAAATTAACTACCAGGGGATCTTTCATGTAGTTATCACATAACCAATTGGCAAGATAGACAAGCAGCTCACGACCAACAGGTTCATCCCCATGCATGTTTCCAATGAACTGCAAATCGGAAAATTTCACCAAGAATCCAAGATCAATTGCAGTGGGCTCCACAGTTGAAGCAGCAAGGTTTTTTAAATGCTACATGCACTTCTAGCCTCTGATTATCTTCAGGAAAAAATGCAAATGCAAGTATACAATACCGAGCACCAAGAAATTAAACTTCAATTTTGTGTTGGACTTCAACAAGATTAAAAAAGGCATATGTCAATAAAATTTCAATGTATCAATGGCATGTCAATAAAAACGTGTAAAAGAAAAATATTGTGCCTATACAAAATTATCCAGTCAATATCAGTTTCAATATTGTGTCAACAATTCAAAAAAAGACACATGCTGGCAAAATTATGTTAACATGTGGCGATATTTGATTCCATGCTGAGCACTGTATCAGTCCTATCATGAACGTGAAACCATTCTCCAAAAGGGACAATCATTGTGGATAGAATTACCCTACATCAAATCAGTATAGATGATTCACATGTAGGCTATCATTGTGAATAGCATTACCCTACATCAAATCAGTATAGATGATTCACATGTAGGCTATTCTGGAACCAAAGATAAATTCCCAGAACACCTGTGAACATACTAAGGACCTCCTAGCTCAACACATATAGACCTAAGCTGACCTCAAATAATATACACTGGAATTTTTTATCAGAATTTTTGAAAGTTTTTTTTCTGGCAATGCAATTCATTTATACATACCTTGAATGCAGGTTCAGCTTCTTCTTTACCTGGCTTGTCAGAAATTTCTATTACCCACTGGAAGTAATAAAATGAAAAAGATGCCATAATAAGTATTATATATTAAACAATATAAACTGTCAACTAAGTGAGGCTTTCTATAAAAACTACAGTTTTAAAAACTGTCAAACTGATTGGACAGCAAACCAGTGAGGTTGCCAAGTCAACAGGGTCTGGTTTAATCATTTTTGCTGTTGACTGCCTGACCCAGTGAATTGGCCAGTTGTGGTTTGAATTGGCTTGCCAGAATATTATGGTGTTTTATATATTATTTCAAAATCAAATCAATGAAATATGCCATTTCAAAATCCTACAAATAAATAAAATAAAAGTAGGGTTTTTTTAAATCAAATGATTCCATTCATTAATATTGGGAAAATGATTAAATGATTTTCTTATATTATTTATTGGGTAAAAATTTAAATTTACTTACGTGGTGTAATATAAATAGTTTAGTATGCTTTGGTTTTCAAAAATTTTCATTTAGTATTTTTTCTTGATTTTTCCTTGTTATCTCTGGATATATACATATCATTAATGATATCATGCTGACATCACAGATTCAATTAATCTAAATCATCAGTTGAAGCCATGAACCAAACACCACTCTACACCACTAAATTGATGTCTGGTCTAGTTCTGAAAACATTGATAAAAACAGAAATATCAGCTAGATATTATATGAACATAAGCATCTGAGTAGTAAATTACCAGAGGGATTCCTCTCACGCTCTTTCCAATGCTGATATGTAATTGTAACATTCCATCAAAATAAAAAGAAAAATGAATTAGCATGGACATTATGCATTTTAGATAAAATTAAAATATACTAGACAAGCTTGATGGTGCTATGAAATTTACAATACACTAAAGATAAAACAGAGAATGAGTCAAAATGCAGCTCATTTGGAACTGCTAATTAAATAATTGCTTATTCAAAAATGCATCTTGTTTGAATAAGTTGTTTAAGAATAACTTATCAAATAAGCCATAAAATAAATTGTTACGTGCTTATTTACTTATTCTAAAAGATGGATAAGTTGTCACATTTGGAAATGCAGTGATACAAATAGGGCAAGCTATGACGCAAATCTAACACCACTATGCATGTTTCCACTAAACATAAAACAAATCATGACATAGAATCGAGAAACCAGTGGAAATTCAGAACTGCAGGTTACAATAAACATGTAAAATATAGTGCCCACAAAAGTAAATAAATATCATGGAGATATTTGATCAATATAAAACTATCAAAGAAGATAACACTATCAATTTTTAACCTTATATTTGATAAGGATTCATGTGCCCAACTCCACATAGTGGGATTATGGCTTGGATTGTTGAGTTGTCGTTATTATTATTGTATACGATATTGAGTTTTATTATTTATCCAATCTTCTATATTTCTTGGATGATAATTATCTATTATATTAAAACAACACCCAAATCCCCAAATGATCAGCTATTTTAGTATTTTACACAAAACACCTTTGAATCAAAACTAAATTCCCAATTATGTAAATCAAATCATATATAATTCTAATTCAAATAAATATACCAAATAAAAATATCAAATTGAAAAACATGTTTCCTAATCATTCATGAGTACAAAATTTATATTATTAAGAGATCACTCCCCACACATGACTAGCAAGTAACAACATCTTTTACCTACCTAAAACACACTTTAAATCAAAACAAATGTAACAAATTTCAATTTCAATTCCTATTCAAATATTTTACTTACCAAAAATTGCAAAAAAATACTTCAAGATCTACAACAATATTTTTATATTCTTTAACGATTGAATATTAATATTTCGTTTCATTCCATTCATGCACTTTCTAATCACATACATAATCAAAAATCCATTCCATTCGTGAAATATTCAGCATCTATATATTACCAAGCAAACCCATCCCCACCCTCCAAAGGAGATAGCTAGCTACTAGACTTCTTCGTGTTATTCTAGCAATAACCTTCAAATTCAAACCAAAACTCTAAAATTTAAATCTAAGACATTACACTTGAATCAGAATTGTAAACTACATTGATTTTCCTAATCAAAATCAATAACAAAAATTACATTAATAAGTAATAAATTTTTAAATTAGAATACAAAACCTAAGATATTCTTGAATTAAAATTTATATTATTAAGCTAAGTCCCTTAACATAACTGACCTTTTATGTGGAAATCCTAAAATACCATTTGATCAAGATTAATTTTCTACTTAGCTATTGAATGCAATTGTTAGTAGCTCAAATGTAAATTTAAATTCCAAAAAATATTGCACGTTTACTGTCCCAAATAATTTTTTTTAATCAAAACCCCATAATGAACATTTAGCATCACCATGATAATCTCAGTCAACCATCTGGCCATCTCTATCCCATAATTACCAAAAACAACAGAAACATAAATAATGTGCAATCATCTGTGCTACTTCTTTCAAAATATTCATAAAACCATACAAGTAGAAATTCTCAAATAAATGCTTCCTGATAAAAATGTGTGATGACTGCTCAAACAACAACCACAACAAGTCATGGTGAACATTTAATACAATCAAGAAAATATCAATCAACCATTTTTCTATGTGGCATAGACTATTTCTTTTAGACTAACAACATCGATAATAGTGTTATTTGAAAACATTATTAACCCAGCAAATGTAATCTAATTATTCCTTAATTTTTGACCCATCATATTTCTTTTCTTTAATAGAAATCTTAATATTAATTTAAATTTCCATTAATTGTTCTTTAAGGTGTAATTTGCATATGCCTTTCACTATATTTTTAATTGACAAGGCACACTAGTGATTTGCATTTAAATGTGGTAGAATATTGTTAAAATTTCATTTCCTTTTTTGACAAATAAGTCTGTTTTCCTTTCAGCTAACATACAAATTTTAATTACAAAATTACAGGTTTAACATAGCTTTGTGCGAGCTTGTTATATTAGATTGATGAACTGATGAAGAGCATGACAAACTCTAAGACCTGAGTCAATGTTTTGATTCCACCAATTATTCAGTGTTTTTTCCAGTATAGGTAGATACTAAAAGTATCAATATGCCTTAAAGTTTCCCAGTTTTCATTTATAATTTCCAATAGATGGTAACCACTTCATGATGGCCAGCCCTACACAGTGAAATTATGACTCAGATTGTTGTTGTTCTTATTGGTAAATACTTCATGATTTTACAATAAAGTTTGGAAGAGTAAGAATAAGTGATCATGTATTTGTAAGGTAACCATCAATCACTCCACTGAGCTCTGGCCAAATTGTAAAGAATAAACTCAAAACTTACCTGTAGATCATGGATATATTAGCACATCTTTGGCCAAATTGTTTTACGAACTCTTCCAGTTCATCATTACTCATATATCCATGGATTGCATCTTCCCTGGAAACCATATAGAAATTTCAATTTCAGTACAACAGACGGTCAGGGTTTATGAAATAATGGCCAGCCATGTTTTGCAAATACTTACGGTATCTGATATTTGTTCTCCTCAAAAAGAAGCCTATGGGGTAGTCCATGCTTGTGATCTACATACGAAAGGTTTTCAAATTGAATATTAAAAACCGACCCCATATAATACAACATAAAAAAACATATAATTACATGAAAGGTATTAGCGTCAATTCATAAAAAACGCTGCTAAAAATACTGCATTAACCAAACACTATCATCATTTATCCAGAAACGCTCAAAAATGTTAGACTGAAAAATACTAAATCAAAAACGCTGCTTAAAAAAATCAACCAAATGCACCCGTAGACACTTTTTGAAAAACTTTCTATTACCAGCACTTATAAATTTTTCGTTTTAACCAGAACAATCGAAACAGGAAAAAAAATCTTTCGGCAGAACATTGAGTTCACATATTTTTACCCTAAGAAATATTCAAAAAACATTGTCAGGGATTCAAATACACCAGGAATAATGCCCCAACTCATCCACTACTCTTCAAACATGCTACAACAACAACAACAAAATCCCTAATTTTCCTTCTCCGCATGCACAGATCCGACTAATGGAAACCGATGGCGATGCCAGGGAATTGACGATTCGGCGATACCTAAGAGCTCCGGTGGTGGACTTTCGCCGCCACGGGCGGTGGTGGGGGCGAGTAGAGAGGAGAAGGCGAGGGATCCGAGGAGGACCGAGAAGAGGAGAAGATCCATCTCAACGTCTCATCTTCTTCGAATCTTCGCGGCCGAGGGTCAGGTTGTCTGGTGATCTAGCGAGAGGAGGAGGACGGACGCAACGCAGTTTGACCGATAGACGTCGCCAAGTCCATTTTCTCTGCTTCCCAAGGAAAACTTTCGAGAGCAGAAAAGCAAAAAACGATAATTAAAAATAAATTTTTTAAGATTATATTAAAGTAAAATAATCGTAAATTATGAAAAATAAATTTCAAAAAACCTAAATATACAACATTTAAATAATCATAATAAAAAATATTGTAAATACTTCAACTTTCACTTTTTTTAAACTTCAGACATTTATTCACAATTTTAAAAAACTTCTTTTACAAAAATTCAGTCATTCTTTTACAAACCTGTATCCTTCCTTTGTTTGATCGTTGTTCCATTGCACCTAGAAAATGTTTTGAAAAGATTTTAGCAATAAATTTTTTGATAAATCGTAATGATCCAAATTTTCATTACACGATAAATAATAAGTTGAAGAATCATGTACGGGTTCACACAAGTTAAAACATTTACTCTTAAGCAATAAGAGAAGGTCAAGTACATGCGTCGATTACAACCGTGTTCACCCACAGGCGAAGAGACCCACATCCCAACGAAAAGCTTACCAAGAGCAGGAGCAATAACGACGTCCTTCTTCTTGTTCAATTTCGAACTTCAATTATTGTAAAATCTTAAGTATTTAAAAAATTATTAAATGATTTCGGGTTACACAATAACAAAAGCTCAAAACCATTCCTGTTACCGTATATTTCCGTTGTAGAGCAACTTCACGCCAATACCGCATTTATCTAACTTCCACGGATATATAAAATAACAGAAGTGATTTTAAACATTTGTTACTTCACGTTGCGAAATCAAACGCAAACACCTTCTTCAAATTTCTAGTATTTTTAACAAAAGGACAAAAAATAATAAATTAAAATTTTCACCATTTTTCATATTTTTTATCAATTTTAAAAACAAAAAAACCCACAGTAAGTGAACATCTAGGACAACTACCATTAAACTTTAGATCCTCACGTTCCAATAAAACGAACTCAAAATTAGGGCCTTATTTGTCTAAAAGGTTACTTTACACTTTCATTTTATACCGTACACTTCAATTATGTACAATAACATTTATCAAATACCTTTGATATTTTACACTAAAAATATCACATAAAAAACTTATATCATAAATTATGTAAATTCTTAAAAAACATAAATTTCACTTCATTTCACCTAGCTGTATCAAATTCACCAAGAGCCATTCATTTGTCAGGCTGTCGTCTGACCATTTCCATTTTTCCAATGTGAGGGAACACCAAAAACACAAAAAAGGGAAAGAATTGAAGATGCATGTGAATTCAACAGGCATTATGATTTTTCAGACTATATTAAGACGCATTTATTCCACTTAATTAATATATCGGTAGGGGATGTGGTGTGGTGTAGGTTATGTAGATAAAACGCCCCTACGAGGAATATCTGTGCCAACGCGCACAAGGACCAGCATGCTCAAATGTCTTGGGTTATTCTTCCAAAGGCTTCAGCTGTCAGCATATCAGGCGACATTCCAGAATGTTTGCCGCACCTTCTCTGTTCATCATCCCCATCAGCAAGAAAGCATCATGTACAATCGAGTTTCCAACGGTAGCAAACGAAGAGGGGTTAATGACCATGTTCACCTCCATCAGTAGAAGTCACGGACGGGACTGTCTGAATGCATGTCCATTGCTGTATCATTGGAAGAGGGAGAAGAGGTGTCACGATTTGGGTTTGGTGAGATCGAACCAGTGGGGTTCCTGGTACCATTTCCAACAGGTGGATTGTTGTTTGGACAATACCCTCCACCATGAGCTAATTGACTGTGCTGGAGGCTCCGGCGAACAGGGCTCGAAAGGGCATTGGAAAAGATTGAGTTCTTGGTGTGATCAAAATTTCCAGACCGAGGGCCATGCCCACCTGTTGCCTGACTCAAAACGAAAACTGCAGTTTGGTTGCCTGGGTTTGTGACTTGCCCATTTGGTCCGTTGGGGAGTGGTGGCTGCAATATTGAAGTTGGTGTGTCCTCCCCACCATTATCGATTTCATTCTGCAAATAAAGAAATAAAGTTTTAAATATATTAGCGTGAATTATTATTGTTGAAATTTTCTTAGGTGCATGAACCTATATGGTAGCTTGTTTATTTTTCAAGTTGATTTTTCCTCTATTAACTTGGTGCATGAAAATAAACAAAAGCCACCACGTTAATAGAGGAAAAACAAACTTCACATTCTGCTGAAATGGATGCCAAAGTTACAGAAGAATAATAATATAACATAGTAAGAGATAGGAGTGGGAAAAGTGAAGCTGAGATCAAAAATAGGGAAAATTTTAACCAGGGAAGTAATTCTTCACTTCTCCAATAAAGTACTTGTGTGAAACAACAAGAACACAGTCAATATCTTAAAAGGTTGGTGAAAGAAAATAGTTGTGCAAGCTGTAAAAATAAGGTACTCTTTGTTTCACAGCCTCTTTGAGGCTTCAAGCAAGGATTTGCAAAAGATATGAAGTTACTTTCCAAAGAATCGCACTACAATCAGTGTTTCACCTCCACAATCCACACCCCAAAAATCTCGTTCATATTGCTACTGGTGTTTGCTGGAATCATGGCATACCCCCAAGCAGTAAATTTGTCTTGAAAATTTATGGTTGATGATGTACCAGTTAAGAATCCCGATTGAGTCCTTTGCTAATAGAACAATACAGGAAAATAAATACTTAGATAAATAATCCTTCGTTAGCAAACAATGACCCACTGTTTTCCTTCAAAAATTTCACGAGAACATAAACAAACTTCTTTGGTCTGACTTTTTTGTATGCAACAAATGAAAAGGGAAAGAAAAGAGGGAATGTAGTAGAGCATGGGAAAACTAAGAGATACAACCTGCAGGTAAGCAACTATATCAGCAGGTGTCAAATTCAACCCTTCCTCGTATTTACGTATGATCCACTGATGGAGTTTCTCCTGCACATTTCATTATTTAAATAGCAGTAAGGATCTTCTTACACAGTCAATATTAACAGTATAGAATACTAATTTTTGTGGTGCTGTGAACTAAAGTTAAATCTGAGAAGAGTTAATTAAAGAATTCAGTCCTAGAGAAAAAAAAGTTGGCACTATGAAGGTGAAAATATTAAACTTGCATATAAATTGGCTAAAAAAAATTAGGTAAGGTGCAAATCTCATGCAAAGGGGTATGGTAACTTCTCAATTAATTAAGCTGGTCATATGGCCTGGATCTTGTAAGGCCAACATTTGTATTGCTTGGTTATTACCATGATGCATTTCAAGGTGGGACAATTTAAAAGCTAACGAGTAAAGCACCATCCTGAAACAAAATGGCCTAAATTAGTCAAAATAGATTAGTGTACATGAAAATATCAAATATCTAACAAACACTTTATTTTTGTCATTTCTAAATTATAATTTCAAGCATCAACCAAATATCAAGTAAACATAATAATGTATAACAATGATACAACTTCAAATTAGTTGTCAATAACAGCTGCAACACACTAAAATCCTGCGTAAATAGTTGTCAAAATACATAGATGAATGTAAACTAGATATGGGTTGAAAGTTGGATCACATGCAAAAAGACCTGTCAAAGATAAACTAGATGATTGTAAAAGATGGATCACAAGCAACAAGGCCTGTCGAAGATAGATCCAATATTTGAAAAAAAAAAAGTAATTATCCAAGGCGTCACGCAAAGACTGACCAAAAGAGAATCTGAATCAAAGCAAACTAAAAACGCATACAAGAAATTTACCTATATTCTAACTATCAAAGAGATACAGATGATTAAAGAAACAGGAAAAATTAAAGGGGGCTCTAGTAAAAAGCCAATGCTTTCAATTTTCATGATGAAAAAGTTGTATCTTGGTTATTCATAAATAAGTAAAAAATCAAAAAACAAGTAATGCATGACCAAAAGAAGATGGGTATAACTTTAAACAACCGCAATTTTAAAAAAAAAAAAAAAACAAAGGAAGAACTTAACTGATTCCAGAAGAAATCAGCTTCCATTCCAAGACCAAAACACCCAAAAAACCACCACCAACACGCAAGCCACACGAACCAAACAAAGAATCCACCAACGTACGAAACCGGAAGACGAAAAGAAAAGGCAACACTCCAACCAAGGGCGAAAGGGCAACAACAAACCAATCCATGGCGCTGTCCTTCTTGGAACGAAATCTTCTGCTGGTTCATGGATTGGGTGTAGAGCTGCGACAGCGAACTCGCCGTACTGGAGAAGGTGGAGTACATGGTCCGATCGACCTCATCAAGGCGGCATGCGATGGATTTCCTCTTCTTCCCCATGGAGCACCACCCGCGAGAGATCTTACCCACCAGAGGTAGGAGAATCGGGAGAGAGAGAAGGAGACAAAGAGAGAGAGAGAGGGTATGAAATGGGGTCGAAGGATTCGAAGAAGAAGAAGAGTAGCAGAAGGAAGAGAGACCCAATCGAGGAATAAAAGGAATAGAAGGAGATCGTAGACGAAGGATTCGCCTCTCGCCCCTTTATTTCTAGTTCCCGGGTGTAGTGGCGAATCGAATGGCTGCAGCTGCACGCAGCGCGCCTGCACCGCATGCACTCGATTTGTCTGGCTCAGACGTGGGCCTGGACCATATTTTTGAAATGGGCTATAAAGCCCATTTTACAACAAGGATACAGGTCCGAGTCTCGAGTTTCCGTTTTAATCCGAGAGTAGTAAAATAAATAAAAATAAACGATAAAATAAGTGATGTAGTGAAATTTATATGAGATTTTGTGATGTATAAAAATGTATATAAAATTGACTGCATGATAAGCGGAGCAGGAAACAAACGTAACCTTATTTGACAACGAGATGCTTCAAGTTTGAAAATTGTGAAGAGTTGTGCATCATCCACTTTTTCCTATTTTCAGTTTTCAAAAATATTCGTATTTTCGTGATATTCTTATTTTTAAATTTACTTTTTTATTATCAAAATTATTTTTTTCTCTTCTTTCATCTTAAAATCATTCATTTAAAATTTAATTTTCTCCACTCTCAAAGTGAGATAGTAAAGTTGATGAACGAAAAGTAATGAAATAAATAAAGTTGAACTTTATACTAAATAAGGGAGTTTGTGCACAAGGAAAATTTTTTTTTGGAAAATTAAGAAATTTTCTTTCAATTTTCTTAGTGTTTGTGCATTTGAAAAATGAGAAAATATTTTTCCCATTTACAATAGGTATTTATATTTATGTGAAAAAAAATTTCAAATTTCAAATCCTCTAACTTATCTCTCTCATACACATATCACACTCAACTCTCAACTTTCACCGATCTAATTTTGACACTTTTTTAATATCATTTTTATTACAAATTGTTGATTACTATTACTTATTAAATAAGTATATTATTGTCAAATATGTACATCATACATTTATAATTATTTATTTTTTAATATATACACAATACATTATTTGTTAAGTTATGATTTTTTACTAAAATTTTCAATTAAAGTATATATAAATATATTTCTCTCAAAAAAAATTATGATTAAAGTATTTTATACAAATATGTTAATGAATTTGAATTGTATAACATTATACAATTCATTCATTATGTAATATTTGATAATTTTTATAATATTATATAAGTTTACACTACATAAAAAAAATTTCATTTTTTATCAATTACACGTACATAAAAAATATTTTCCTTAACGTATACAAATGTTAGAAAAAAAATTTATAAAAAATTATTTTTTAGATTTACCTTAAAATTATTTTTCAGATTTATCAAATTTTTCAGTGTACAAACAAATCTATAGTGTTGTCACGACCCCGTAGAGTCTCGACAAAATTTCAAAATATAATTAAATGAAATATGCTTTGGAAAAGAAAAATACATTTCATCCAAAAAACACTCCGACTTAAACTCTGCCTAGTTCAGTTCGGTCCAAAGGGTGAAATCTTTACTAAAATAAAGATTCAAGGACACATCAACATACATAGTACATCCTAAAGCAAAAGCAAAAAGGAAACTTTAGTTCAACATACAACTGAACATCACCACAATTAAACACATTAACATATTCATTCAGTCTTTCAAAAAAAAATGCAGCTTTATAGTGATAGAGTATTACGTAGTGGTAGCACTATTTCCTCCACACAAAAAGACACGTCACCATCACTCCTATGGGTTGGTCTGCCCCACGAAACAAGAGGTTGAACCTGCACCAATGAAGAAGGAACATACCACCACATAACATAAAGATGATTCAATCTTCGATGGCAAACATGGAACCATAT
Organism: Amphibolis antarctica; assembly: GCA_024699675.1. NCBI lineage: Eukaryota > Viridiplantae > Streptophyta > Magnoliopsida > Alismatales > Cymodoceaceae > Amphibolis > Amphibolis antarctica. Next base: position 38,942 of record JAMKPZ010004118.1, read on the forward strand.
TAAAATTCATTCATTCTGGCTGGAGTCTATAACCTTTCCTTGAGGCAGTCATTCATATGGAGGAGAATAACCCCTTCTTTTCTCTTGGTACGAAGCTTGGTACACTAGTCGGAATCCATGGCGCTCCAACCTGCGCCCTACCCCAATATGGGCCTTCCCAGCTAGACCATCTCGCTGGTTTTCTTGGTGACGACCAGCCGGCGTCCACCGACGGTTCAACCACCCTCACTCTTCATCAGTCAACGAAGCTTAGTACACTTGTCGGAATCCATGGCGCTGCAACCTGCGCCCTACCCCAAATATGGGTCTTCCCAGTTGGACCATCCCACTGGTTTTCTTGGTGACAACCAGTCGGCGTCTACCGACGGTTCAGCCACCCTCACTATTCATCGGTCGACGAAGCTTAGTACACTTGTCGGAATCCATGGCGCTGCAACCTGCGCCCTACCCCAAATATGGGTCTTCCCAGCTAGAGACCATCTCGCTGGTTTTCTTGGTGACAACCAGCCGGTGTCTACCGACGGTTCAGCCACCCTCACTCTTCATCGATCGACGAAGCTTAGTTGATCTTAGTTCTCTTTTTTTTTTCTACCATCCACGCCCTCCTCTTCTTGCCGCTGAAAGTCCTTCCTCTAGCCAAGGACTCGAACCTCAGAAATCTACTCTCTAAACTTCAACCTCTAAAATGAGCTCACCTGGTAGTCGCGCGCTGGCCTCGACGATCCCCACGTCGCCCTGGGTCATCTCTGCGGAGGGGCAAAAATAGGGCTCGTCAACTTTCACCCAAATCTTCCCCCTCTCTCTCTACGTCGTCTTATCTAGATTTGTCAATCATACTGTATCAGCATGGTATGATATGATTTTTGTACTGGTATAATAGTATTATATCGGTACAGTTCACACTATCAATGGACCAACCCAGGTATGGTCCGTTGTACGAAAAAATACTATTTGTACCGGTCAATGACACGAGTTTGACCAACATGATTCTTCCTGATACTTGGCACTACGACCCGACAGCCGGCCCAATGACTTGGTAGCTAATCCAAGACTCGGCGGCCCATCTCCCCCGCCGGCCGCATGACTCGTTCATGGTTCAGCCCCCTCCCGCCCATGCGATCGTTCAACCCGCGGTCCCTACCGACCCGCATGGCCTTCTGCAACTCCGCTCTTCCAACCTTCCCCCTTGGGCAGGAAGGCAGGACTCGACATTGTGAGCTGACTTCCAGCCCAATGACCCAGCAACCGACCCAATGACCCAGCTACTGACCCAGACATAGTTTCCCACCCCCCCCCCCCGTGCATACGACCGTTCAAATGTTCAACAATCAATATTTAAATTTAATTCAACATTCAAATATTCAACAACTTAATAAATGAGATAATCAGACAACAATGTATATAATTAAATTAAGTTTTTATTTATTAATGAATTACGTATTTTATATTTACATTATTACAAATTTACAATTACATTTAAACAAATTTTACAACAAAATTAAATTACATTTTAAAAAAAATTACAAATTGAAAGAAAAAAAAAATGTTTTAATTATGAAATATTTAAGTTTGTAAATTTCTCTGTAAAATCTTCAACTTGATCTTGTTCACGGAGTGCAGCAAGTTCCCAGTCTTTTACACACATTAATGCTTCTATTATATTTTCTTTAAGCTTGCATTTTCGGTCATCAAGCACGTTGCCACTCATGTTGAAATCATGTTCACAAACTACTGAAGACACTGAAATTGTTAATAAATCATTTGTCGTTATTGATAATATTGGAAAAATTAGTGATTGCTGCCTCCACCAATCTAAAACATCAAATGTATTTAAGTTAGAATGTTGAGTAAATAATAATGATTGATGATTCGTTGCATTAAAAGTAATTAATTCTTGTCTAGATAGTATAGGATTATAATTATATGATAATGATGTTGGAATATCTTCATCAAATCTTGGATCTTGTAAAAATGCCTAAGAATCTAAAGATGGTCCAACATTTGATTCTGGTATTGTAGACATTGGTGGAAGAGAATGTTTTATTCTTAATTCATATCTTTGTGTGCATAAATCAAACATTTGATTTAATTGTTCTTCTATTGTACTAATATTTAATCCTAAATCTACACCTAAACTCATTTGTATTCCCTTAATTAATTTACTAGCATATCTTATTTTACACATAGGATCTAAGCATGCACTCAAAATATATAATGTAAGGATTTCATTCCAATATTTTAAAAATTTTTGTTTCATGTTATTTACTATTGGTTCGAAAAATGGATATGTCTCATATTTATTAAAAACTCATGAAATATCATATAAATGATGCAACGCATAAACAAATGTAGAATAATAAATTCCTGATAATCTAACCGTTGCATCATAAAAAGGATTTAAAAATTCAACAAAATATTTTACAATTTTAAAATCATTCTTAGTTAATTGTTTTTGATAATCATCACAATGATGACGATTATACAAAGACATTAT